>JAUZSV010428532.1:0-10390 GCA_034780495.1 Parotocinclus cesarpintoi | reverse complement strand
ATATCACCCTGTCATGCTGAATAGCAGAGCAAACTGTTTGCTTTAAAAGGGTATTTAATTTTTCTTCTAGTAACCATTGTTACCACTAAGGAAACAGTATAAGGACATTGCTGCTTGTAGGATAGCATCCCGATCAACCATTTATTGAATCATCAATAACTTGGAGTGGTTCAAATGCAATGAAGAAGGTCAAGAAAGGCAAACAAGAAAATCAAGCAAGCAACAGATCTCCTACTGGCATTCATCTACAGTTCAGTAATGGTTGTAACACATATTCTACTTCATTCTTATGCATTTTCTTATTTCTTTCTGGATTATAAATACATTAAGTAACTAAGAGTGCAGTACTGGATTGCAGTCTTTTGCTAATGAAAAACAAATTAGTAGGCCAAATAGCTAACCACAAAACAGGTCAGAGAATTGGTAAACTAGTTTATTACATAGTAGCATAATTTATGTACGGTAAGCAATCACAGCACAAAACTAACTGCTCAGTATCTAGCAGGTATAATAGTTAATTGCTCATGGCTAGGTTTACAGATACCCTTGCATTTGTTTTTGTTCCAAATTAACTAAATAGCATATATGACAAGGTCAATTATGTATGTCTGTTACCTTTCGAGGACTTGCTGCATGTTCTTTAGGTGCTCCAGACTGAGCCACTGGACCCCTCCAGCAACCAGCACTGTTTGAGGGGAGTTTTCCAGAGGTCGTGACCTGCCATAGGTTACAGATGGTAACAAGAATAAACTTAAATATTAATCATTTAAAATTATACATTTACACTTACCCATTAGGGTGCATACAGTACATAATGCAATACACAGTACTACAGCTGTCAGTGTTCAGGTGTCAATAACTCAAATGTGCCAAATTAGTTTTTCCAATTTTGTTAACTGCATTTTAATTGCCTGACCTTGTGAGGGATCAATAATTATGGGCTAAAATGGTCTATATACACTATAATGCTATACACATCACTACTAGCCTAGTAAACAGAGCTGGTGAGTGTGGACATGAATTCAGAAACTTTCTTATACAATTTGCTTTTATACAGTTTTCTGTGTGATTTCACATTTCAGGTGTGATGAAATTCCATCATTAAACACAATAATGATCAGTAAAAGCATTAAATCCATGCAAATGTTGTTGAATATCTTATTGTTGCTTGTTAATTAGCTTCTTGTTCATGTTAAGCTCTAGCATATATTACAGTAAGAAGTTGGGTGTGGGAAAATGAAACTGTAAAAATCTGGGCAATTTTACCAAGGGACAAAGTGTTATATCCAGAGAAATTACACAACAAAACTTGTGAAGTTCTCCCAGTCACCACTGGTGACAGTGATAGTGATAGTGGTTTGAGAAGGGACAAACAAAGAACCGGCGACAGGCCTAATAACCCAAGGTTAACTGATGTAGAGCAGAAATGAATCCTCCTGTCTGGTCTAAACTGAAAGGAGAGATACTGTTGTACAAATCACAGAATGTTTAGTGCCAGTATTGGGGTGTATGTGGTATGGAGGCTAAGTATGGGGCAGCCTCTTCACAGGCCAGTCACCATGCTAAGCCCTGTTTACCATCAAAAGTGCCTACAACAGACATGCATATATCAGAACTGGACCTTGGAGCATTGAAAGAAGGCTGTCTGTGCTATTGAATACTGCTTTAATTTCCATCATGTAGACAGTCAGGTACATATACACTGTTTATCTCAGGAAGTGATGGTACCAGGATAAAAATGTAGATTATCTCACTAATACAGTACTATTATTATTTATTTTTTTTCTAATTATTATTATTATTATCATTATTATTATTATTATTATTATTATTATTATTATTATTATTATTAATAATAAATTGGCTTGTCAAAATGAAAGTGCTGTTATTTTAGTTATTAATTTGACTTGTTAAAACCAAAGTGCTGTCTTATTTTTGCTTCTTTGCTTGCCCACAGTTAAAATGTAAATACGTTCTTCTGCTAGCTTTTGTTTTTCAGGATCATAGGTCATGTTAACCTTAACTATTGGCACCCCATCACCACTGTTATAGTTTCTGTTATGATTACAGTCTGTCGTGATACATTTATGTGAGATGTTCAGTCCAGGTTTTACCCAACCAAAATACTAATCCACTTTTAAAAAAAAATGTGTTATTAGAAATCTGCAGTTAATCACTTAATGACAAAATATCTATAAATATTGGGACAGCTAGATGATCTTGACATTGATCTAAATGACATTTAGTCAAATGCATTGGCACCCCATCACAGCCATTACAGTATATTTCTACTTTACACATTATATATCATTTTAGTCAAAAACAGTGGCACTCAATCAGAGCTATCAACAGTCTAGATACCACTTAGCAACCATGTAGCAACAGCCTACCAAACACTTAGCAACCACTCAGCACCCACTTAGAAACCATTTAGCAAACACATAGAAACGGCCTAGCAATAACCATGCAACCATTTAGCAATTATTAGCTGACTGTGACAGCCCAACTTATTTCTATCAGCTTGATCCAGTCTGGACTTTTTCCTCTGACCTCTGACATCAACAAGTTTGGTATAGTGTTTTATATTTAATCTGACTTGCAAACAGTATAAATCCAATAAATGTAATCTTTTGTCTGATAAGCCTCATTTAATTTGTTAATAAACCTCCTTATCACAATCCAAAAAATGGGACCTGATTTAGAGCTAACAATGAATAAAACTAAATAATATTGTGAATTCAAACAGGCGATGCCAACGGATAATTAGCAGCGTAAAGTAAATGTAAAGTCTTTGATGAACAAAGATGGCCAGAGGCTCTCCTGTTTGCCAACAAATGTGTGAGAAAATTACTGAAATGTTCCTCAAAGATAAAGCGGAAAATACTTACAATTATCAGGTACAAGTCTAAAAGGCTTTTATGGGTATTGCTTTTTTTATAATTTAGGATTGTGTCATGTGAATTGTTTAAGTAAATTTATACCTATTAATTTGAAGATCTTATATAGGTATAAAGTAGCCCTTTAATGACTGAATTACGAAAAAAATAATGAAGTTTGTACAGTCTATTCACTTTACAACATGCTGAGACACACAATGGGCAGTGATTACTCAAAAATTAAAGAACGGCACTCAGTCTCTGGTAATTTATTGCTGCTTAGTCATCCCACTTCACAGTGCCGGGCATATGCAACATCCCAGGAAACCAATAAACACTCTGTAATTGTGCCTCTTAACAAAAAATTTGCCACATGACTCAGTCACCAATCTAATACATCACAAGCCAGAAACAGCTTACAAACACATGGTGAAACAAATGCTGCCAAATATTATCTAAATCTTGCCTGAAAATCTGCTGCCTGTACAAGATATTTGAATTTGTGGTGCTGTATTTTTTTTGATCGCTGGAATCACTGATCTGATGACTGATGACTGTTCATATCCAGTGGGGTACATGAGCTTGATGGGATCATGATTTGTTGTCTAAAAACATGAGCTGAGAATCAGTTTCTTTTGAATAAAGCACATGTTTATTTTGTAAATCAGGTCCTGACAGTAAGAAATAATTGAATTAATATTTACGAGTGCCACACACTGGTATAAGATACTGTGGAATGCAAGATATGTGAATATATTTTTCTGTCCTCCCTTCTGATCATCTCAAACAGACCTTTCTATGAGCTGTTCCAGGGCTTGTTGGAAGGTTGGCCTCTGGCTCTTGTGTAGCCAGAATTGTGGGTAGTATGTGTAACTGATAATCGTTCTGCCCTGGTTCAAGTTGTGATAGATGATGGTATCATGGGCCTTGTCCCAGTCTTCTAATGTAGTGTTCACTCGCTCCATTAGGTAGTACATCATCCCCCTGTTAGTAGAGTCACCGATGAACAGAACCTGATGGAAAACAAGTCAATTTCTCAAATTAAAGGTAGCAACACAGCAGTTTGTACTCCCTGCTAAAAATGGTTAAAAACCAAACCGAGGAACAAACTAGTTGTAAATACTGTATTTGGTAAACAAGCGTGTGATGATTTCATATGGTTGTTGCTTGTTACTTAAGTTGGAATGCTTGAATTACATTTGTCTTACAATCAGGCCATGTTGCGACTATTTTTAATGGGCTCAATGCTGCGATAACATAAAGTGACCTGCGTATTGTGTGTTAGGAAATTCAATATCCTGCCTTATAATAGTACAACCTACAAATGACAGCATGTCTGCTTTATATTTTAATCAATTGAAAAACATATGCATGGCCATGGATAATGAATGTTAGCACATTTACACACACTGGCCAGCCTGGCAGATTCTGGTAAGTGTCAGAGTACACACGCACACACACCATATCACCATGACATCGGAGACAAACAGTACAGATCAAACTGCGCTGTTTTCTCAGTCCCATGCTTTCTTCAGAATTCCCTGCTTGTGTCTTAAATACAACAGGCAATATGTTGTGTTGTCGCAAAAAGGCAGTTTCTCAGTCGTTTGTGAGAGACAGATGGAGAGAGAGAAAGAGAGAACATGGTAAGCATTGAATGTGCTGCACTCACTTGTACAGTGACATAAGAGTTTATTAATTCTAAGTAGTATATGTGTAAGAAACACTGCAGTAGTTTGGCTAATTAGTCAATACACAGTTAGTACGCTACAGTGCCTAGTGTGTTATATTGGTCTTTTGAAATCAAGTCAGGTAGCTCTATGTTTGTGGTTTCTATCAAGACCTGTTTGTATATTTAGAAAAGCTTCTAAAGTGTATTAAAAAGTGACTTAAGGCAAACTGTATGATGATCTTACCTTCTTGTCCATCATGCATTGCTGCAACTGTGGCTGTGTCAACACAGGGTTATAACAGTTCTCCGGTTGCAAAGTAACCTCCCGCCAATCGCATGTCCTGTTGTCTGAACAGTTTAAGCAGGGCACCACCCAGCGGCCTGTACACACATGGTGTAAGAGATCATTGCAGCAACCTACTGATGATTTTTGCACTTTTACCTAAATCACAGATTCTGGTATAAGCCATGTGATACCACAGGCATATAAACTTAACTTTAGGTATGTGAATAATGTTATAACAGGTCATCTGGTACAAAACACCACACTTGTATCACAAAGACTAATTTGGAATAACATTGATATTATATTGATTTAAATTATTTACTGTAGTGTATTAAATAAACTGTCAAAACGTATCAGCTCACACAACCAGTTAAAATATCACCTATCTGACTAGGATTACTATGTTTGCTTTTTCATGTCTAGGTCTGGCTTTACACTCTTTTTCTCAAGTCTTTTTGAGGCAGTAGAGTCTTTTTTAGCTGAAGCTAACAGTGTTAAAAACAAAACAAACATACAAAATTCATTTTAATGCACTTTTCATGCCCCAGACAAAAATGCATCAAAAGACTATTGAAAGACAAGTACAACGTTGGCATATATAAAGAACATCAGTGGTCTCTCTCTTTAGAGGCCATGCATCTTCTTCTTTAACAAACGCATACACAAGAAAACAAATTCACTGTCAGTTATCTTTTTGCTATTCCCGTTCTTATACAGGGGCACCCCTGTCCTGCTTGTGCTACCATATATATGGCTCCCTCAGAAAATAGAAACTTCTAAAACTCAGTTAAACGGAAGAGCCTCTGGAAAGGGATATACATAAACAGATAGGCTAAAACACAGGAACCCTGTCAGAAATTAAACTCCAGTGACAGTGTGACTGGACCCCTGACGAGTGAAGACGAGCAATTGGAGACAACCGTCACCTCACCAAAGGCTGTATATGAAATGGAAATGCTCAGCATTGGGAACCAGTGCACTTCCAGCTGGCAAGGTGATGATTGTCTGAGGTTGCATGTCCCCTTTAAATATAAATATGTTTTGGCAAAATGTGAATGCATACATAATATATATTGGGTAATCAATCAAATTTGTTATGGGGGTGGGGCTATAATAACAACAAATTAGCTGTATTGTATCAGTTACCTACAAGGAAGCAAAATGCATACAAAGCCTGTTTTTATGCTCTGGTTGCCATTTTGTAAGCAAAATAACTAAAAACAACCCGTCCTGTTATTAGGTAAAAATTATCTGCCTCCACTGTTGCTTCCTTTTGACAAGAAAATTCCGTAGCTGTTATCTCTTGCTTAACTTGTGACCTTCTTGTCTTCACACTGCAAATATGGCTGGAAAATATTACTCTCAAAAGAGTTGAAAGAGTCTTATTCTTACATCGTTACAGAGGAGCAGCGAGTGCGAGATCATATCACCACAAAAGCATTTGCACCACCTGTTTTCTCCGTATCCGAGTTACAGCCATGAGCATGAACAAGATAGTACTGTATTTCAAAACTATGTTACCAATGGGACTTGCATTTTACTGTGTTAAACAAAAGTGGAAAGTTGCCTTGGCTCACCCGGTTCATCTCCTGAAGAACAGGGCTGTGTGAAAGATTCATGTGAAGACTTAAGTCCAGAAACTGGCTCTAGGCCACAGGGCTGATCAGGTTGGACCACCAGGCCACAGTCCTGCAAGTAAACACAAAATAAAGTAAAAAAAAAGACATAATGAGAAAATAACATATAAATGTGTCCTTTACACCATTGGAAAGAGGGGTTTACATGATAGACAGTACTGGTTATAGTATGCTAACGTTTACACACTCTGGATCATATGAGTAAATTAACAGTTGTTTTTGAGAATTTAAATGAACCATTGCCAGTTCCTTTAACTACTTAGCCGTACCAAAAACAAAAATTAACCATTTGGAAAGTCTAAATTTTGCACTCGTCAAATCATTATTATCATCTTACCTAACATGTAATGTGCATTGCAGCAGTTTTCCCTCTTTATACTACAAAATGTGCTGGAGATATGTGCAGGAAAAGAATGTACTATGTACTGTTTACCATGACAAACCTTCTGTATGTGGAAACTCAAAACATTACACGTTAGATAAAACCACACATGAGCATATAAGATTTATTAATAGGTACAAAGGGTACAATCACTGGGTAAAAGTCCTGCTAATGCACCCCACAAAGTGTCAAAATAGGGCAGTCAGACCCTAAATGGTAGCACAGGCCACAAGACAGGAATTACCCTAGACAGGCCACCACTTTTTCAGAGCACTATATTTATTGAATATGCAGTAGCAAGGCAAAATCACAAAACCTTATGCAAGTCAGATCACTGAAATCACAGGTATAAGGAAAATACCAAACAGGATTAAGGTATTTTTCCTCACTCCCTACCCAAGGACTACTTGAAACTCCCTTTTCTGCTCAGATAATTATTATTGGCAGTCATAAAAAGAGCTTGAACTGCACTGTAAGCAGTATCAGCTATTATGGCATGGAAATGAGGATAAGGTGTCCACGTGTATGCTCCCACTCTGTCTTCTTTCTCCTCTTTTATGTGAACCTCGTTCTGACTTGACCAAATCAAAGCAGGTAGCACCGCTTAACACCACTGCCTGCCTGCCCTAGCTCTGCTAGCTGCCTGGGGTCAGATGTCAAACTAACTGTACAGCATCAAGGAGGCTGGGTCGGCCTCTACAGGACCTAGTGGGAGCCATCTGGTCTGGTTCCTGTACAGAGTATATGAAGCCATGCTCCAATCTTCCTCTTCCCCCATCTTAGCTTTGCTTGAGCCTTAACGGAGGCTTTACGTGGCTGTGTCACATTCCCCACCTGCCCACCGCAGCTCTCAACAAAGTGCCACAAGACAACTTAACAGGGTTTTTCTTGTTCATACCTGTGGCCAGTGTATCCGCACAAATAAGGGAGACTTTTGATTCAGCAAAGGGCTGCATAAATCAAAACCCTCTACCGTTGGAAAACCATTCGGCTCTATTCTTTTGAGAGTTATCCAGACTTCACACACTTACACCAAAGAAAAATGTTTGTGATTACAGCACATTTAGAAGTGGACCACTCTTCTTTCTTCTGCCGCCATCTTTCCATTCCTTCAGCAAGAAATACATTTTAGAGTAAGGGGGGCAGGTTCTTTCTTCTGGGCTGAAGTGGCCATGAGATTAAATAACCAAGCCTGGTCTTTCAGTTCCATATGAAAAAGCTTGTAAGTGAGGACAATTCAGACTATGAGGATTATGACAGTGTTATTAATGTGCCAGACCACAGTAGGTAAACCAGTAACATCTATATAATGTGATGTTTAGTTTGTTTTAAATATTCAACTTTCCTGGACTTAACTGGTGTCTCTAAAATGTGTACCAGCTTGAATGTGTGTGCGTGTGCATGGGCATGCCCACTGATGTATGGGTGCATTGTCTAGGGTTGATTCCTGCCTTTTGCTACCATAACCTAAGAACTGATTTTTAACTGAATCTCTGTAGCTGTTGTAACTAACTGTAACTGGTGAATAAAATTAGGTTAAGATTTTCTGCTTTGATTAAAAAGGAAATAAAACACACACACATACAGTACATACATTTACTACACATAAATTGTTACATCTGGAATTGTAAAATGGGCCACATGCATAAGAAACAATTTAATTATGGTTTATACATAACATATCTACACTACTTACAAAAAAATAGGAATTATTTCATTTTCATTCAGTATATTTATTGCAAAATAGTGTTGATTGGTGTATATGATTAAGGCACTGTGTATCCAATATTTTATGTTTCAAGGAAACTACTGTAATTTTGTGATATAATGAATGAATTACAACATTTTGAAATGCTTTTCTGCTCACCACAGTCTGAATTATCATGAACCTGTCTGGCCATTCTCCATTGACCTCTCTCAGCTTTTTTTTTCTTTAACATTCTGAGTGAGGTCAGCAGCTGTAGTAATACTCAAACCAGCTTGTCTGTTACTTAAGTTGCTGGTTGAAGTGAATGTTACCAGAAGCTCCTGGCCTGTATGTGGATGATTTCTGTCACCTGATTGGTTAGATAAATGCATGAATGAGTATTCCTATTTATTCAATTTTCCCTATTAAATCCTTTTTAATTCTATGTATTTCCAATAATTTGAACCTTTTTGGTAGTTTTCATTCATAATAATGATTTGTGTAATCTGACCATCATAAGGCTTCATGGCTTTGTAGACAGTGAAAATATTAATTTAATTTGATCAAAAAAAGGTAACATTTGTGGCTTTCTAATCAGATTTGACTTGCCATAGAAAATGAATGTACTTACAATGAAAGTGTAACCTTGGTGACAATAACTAGAAATGGGTTTGATGATACATGTATTTTAAAATAAGTTTAAAAGCTTAAAAGCTGGCAAATATGACCACAAAAAAGATTTAACTTTAATTCAAACACAACAAGGGGATGAAAGAATTTATGTATATAAGTTCACAATGCCACCAGCAACTTGAACCCCCAGGCCCCAACCTTCCACTCTCCTACCAACCCTACGACTGCAGCCTTTAAACATTTTGTGCAGCACTCTTGCCCTTAGTGCCTTCTTTTTAAATAACCACAGCAGTGTCACCCTTAACTATGTGGTTGCAGCAGAATAACTTGCATTTTGTCACACCAGACACATCTGCCTGATGATATGTTAATTTTATCAGCTCTGCTATAGAACAAAGAACTTCAGAAAATGTCAACACATCAAGTTAAATTGTGAAAGTAGCACCCAGCATCCCAATTAGCTATCAACATGTAAAAGAAAAGAGGATAGGACTGAGAAAACGGCACAAATCAAAACGGTCTTCATATACAGACCTTCAATTTAATTTAAGTGTGTCAAAATGAGTGGTGTATGGCACTAGCTCAGGGCACAGCTGCTGTTTTTGTACTATCTGTGGTCATTCACACATAGCCTTTGTTGTGACAAAGTGAAGTGGCCTCACAAAAAGAATCTCGTGTAATCCTATAAAAATAGGATTACATAGGACTCAAGTCTCTGATCTTACAGACCATTCTATGGAACTGGGGATTATAGTTAATCCGACACTTTTTCCTTGAAAAGGGAACAGCTGGAGAAAATGGTAATACTTTAGGACTTTAAGAGCATGAAGCGAGGTTGATATGTTATGGCTTCATTATTTTTTTATTGCTTTTATTTATTTTAATAATCATTTTTATTTAAGGCTATAGGCAGTCATATACATAGATTTGGTTGATGAGTCTGGTTTGGGCTTGGTGAAGCAAAAAACAAAAAAATATTTATATAAAAACATTCATACATTTACAACATAAATATAGGACAGTACACAGAAAGAGAGAGAAAGAGAGAGAGAGAGAGAGAGAGAGAGAGAGAAAAGGGAGTTGCACAGCAGGTCGACCTTATATCCCAGTAATACTAGCAAAAGCAAGCTACATGTGCAGTCACACAAACACACACACACACACACACACACACACACACACACACACACACACACACACACACACACACACACACA
>JAUZSV010428521.1:0-10390 GCA_034780495.1 Parotocinclus cesarpintoi | reverse complement strand
TTTATTTCTTCCTCCTTCCTTGTATTGATTCCACATAGTCCTCGAGAAATTGAAAAGTGCTAAAAAATAAAGATTTACTTTTATTATTTGTCCTTCCCCCTCAGTAGATTCTTAAGTAGCAACATCCGAGGAACAAGCAATTTAAAAAGTGACCTTGTATACTACATGAGGGTAGCTAACTCCAGTATTAGATGGAATTATATAGTACGTGTGGGGGCAATTCTTTTGTTGAATTACCTTGGATATGTATATGAACTGTGCACATAATTCCACTCTAAAATAATATTGAAACTGTTAGTAAAATCTTGTATACGCTGAGAAAGGCGTGACGCGTGCCCAGCCCCCTTATTATCATACGACGGAACAATTGACCAATGGTAGCATGCTGGAGGCGGGGTTATGCCGTGCGTGCCTGACAGCACAGTGACGTCACACGCCCAGACGCTCCATCGGCAGGCTCGGAGAGATGCTCTGAGAGTCAGAGCGCAGCATCTTCAGTTCCACGATCCGGGAAAAAAACACGCACCAGCACTGACTGATCTCGTATCCGCACACATCGCATCTGGACTAGATCACCACAACTCGTCCTAAAGCCGTCGAAGCTCCGCTCATGCTCGAGGCTTTGCACGCTACTGTTTTGGTTTTGCGTGCTTTGTTTTGTCATTATTTATTCGACCTATTTTCCAGCACAAGGCTTGATCCATGAGGAGATCGCCATCAGAGAAGACAAAGCAGCTGTAGGAATAAGTGATTTTCCTGGACAGCGTGACAGAAGAACCTGCTCGCTGAATCTAGAATCCAGCGCACATCGTTTCGTTGTGAAATCTCGTCGGTTTTTTTTTAAAGGGGCTTTAGCGCAGCGGTAGAGAAGCGCACGTACCCACGAAAGCTCTTCTTCACCCCAGTCTTAGATCTGACTCAGATTCGACACGCTCCGATCGAGGGAGAAGCGCGGCGGAGTCTCGGAGTCGGTAAGAAAATGATGGCCGGCGGGGCAGTGCAGCAAAACGGCATATTCTCCAATCCACACCACCACAATCAACAGCCGCATATGGAGTCAGATCCTCCAGACTCCCGCAAGAGACCATTAGAGACGCCGACCGAGGCCAGCAGCACCAAACGCACCAACACAGGGGGTAAGAAGATTAAATAAATAACGAATATGAAACCATCTGACGCTAATTTTACTGCTCTTATGATTGGAGCTATGATGGCGCAGCGGCAGGTTCATTCCTGATTTCTGTCGGCGCATCATCATCATCATCATCATCATCACAGTGATACGTTCAAAACCAAAGCGCCATGTTGATCCCGATTTTAACCGCACAGTGATGCGTATAAGAACAACATAACAACAAAAAACACACCAGACATATAGGCTGTATCATAGCTACCTCCATTTCTAAGCTAAATGCAACATTTAAGGTTGGTGATAACCTCCTTTTCACATTGTCGTCTCGTAAATAGAAAGCCGTTTTAACACACTCTTCCCTGTGACTGAAATGAGTAAAATCAGTGCGCATCCTTGGATGACCTTGCATTATAATCAAATCAAATTCCCTGTGTTTTAGTGCATTTAGGCTAAATATTTTGCACAAAACGATGGAATCAAAGCAGGCCTGACTCTACAAATGGCGCAGGCCTGTAAATCCTTATTACAAAACAGATAGAAAATGGCTCATACAACCCAAAAAGCGCGTACTGTCTTGCTGAATAATATGATAAAATAGCGTGCCTGTAATAAAACAATTACTACGTTATTTTTATATTCTGTTATTCTCTATCTATACAGAAGTATGCAGGACGGTAGTATGTGGTTTTGTACGATTGGCATGGCAACCAGTAACGTGTCAGCATCGCATTTAATGTGCAGACATTTCAGGCCCATCCATGCCACACCATCCATACCATAGCACATTTATGTCCATAGCACGCCTATCTATTCATATATAGATATAGACTATATATACAACCTGCACATGGCATCACCTTCGCCTGGTGTTTACACCAAAAGAAATCGATGCCTTGTGCATTGGCAATACGATTAAAAAAAGCCCATGCTGCACCCGTGGGAGGAGGCATCATACACAAACACCATCAATTTGGCCAAATTAAATGGCTGTTAAAATGGAAAGAGCAAGGTTGCAGAACCACAAGGGATTATCTGTTCATGTTTAGTGCATCCCTGTTATCCTTTTAAATACGTCTTCACCAAAACATTCAAGTATAACAGTACATCTATGTACAAGGCATGTTGTAGGACATTACATATATACCTATACAGCCTACATTATAGACTACAATAAAATGTAATGATGGATTATATAGGTAAACCACCAGTAAACCAAAACTGCTTTACATTTCAAGGCTTTACAAAGCCCATTTGTTCAGCACATTTGTTCTGAGACACAACATAAAATACATCGAAATATTTTAAAATCTAAAACACGCTTAAATAAATAAACAAAACCCTTTGCATTCATGTCAATAATGAAACAGCTAGGATTTATTACAGACTGACACCATAGTTCATTATTTTAATAATGACCACCTTATATAAATGATTATTTGACTTGTAAAAATACCGCATGATGTTTAACTAATATTCTAAGACTGCTTTTTAAAAAAGTAAATTTTCTCTATTAGGGTACCATATTGGAATATATGATACAGAATGCGGTGCAATACATTTGCAATCACATAAAAATTGCCTTGGGTGTAGGCAGTTGCATTGATTAAGCAAACACAGCACAAATAAATACGCTGCTATTGCAGTATCGTTGTCAGACACATACCAATTTTGATTCGTTTGACGTTTTATATTACATAAAGAACATGTTGCATTGTTTAATGATAGGAACTAATATGAAATCATTAATGGTACTGTGATGATATTTCTCCATCATTCTGAGAAATGACATCCATATACTTGTATATTTACTTTATTGCAATTAAACAATTTTAAATTAGCACACTTTATTAATTATTTAATTAATTATTTAAACAGATACGTTTTTAGCTTGTACTTTATTTGCTTTTCCTTTTCAGTACTACTACTTTTTAAAATATTTAGAAATATAAATTATGGTAACACATTCAAATTATTATAGCATGATTTATTCATGCTTGCTTTATGCTGTGTGGAAATTTTTGACTAATAATAAAAACATAATATGGATCATCCTTAGAAAATTGCAAAATTATTATTTTGGATAGTGCCTGTATTTTGAGAGGGGGTTGACTTTAAACAGAAACTCGCTTGCTTGCCAGTAGATCATCAGTAGAGTTGTGCTATTTTAACCAAGTCATCACTGTAATGCTAATTTCCATGAGCTATGTCCGATATAACGGCACATATAAACGAAGGTGTTTTAATTTTGTAAATGGAAGCCCTGGCACAGAAAATGCATTGCAAAAGCTGTTGTATAGAGTGCAGGTGTCCTTGGTGAGTAGCATGAGGGGATGGTGACCCTCTTACAGAAAATGGGCCAGTGAATTTGTGTGTGTGTGTGTGTGTGTGTGTGTGAGTGTGTGTCACAGAGAGAACCACTTGGTGAGATGGAAGAAAGGTAGACAGCAGAGCTGATGGCACAGGAAATGTACTCTTAGTTGGTCTATGAAGTGGCATGTCTTTAATAGTGATTCATAAGTTAGTACAATTCCACATAGCTATCATTTGAGATGGGATGGGATGTGTCCTGCTGGTAAGACTAGGCTGAGGCGCATTCTGAAAAGGAGGTCTTACATAAACATGATTTGCCAGCTGTGTTTGAAGATTTTCTCCTACCCCCTAAGACATTTACATGGAAGACAAATAGCTGCTTCCTTACTGTGGCTCGCTCCATTCACTCCAAACTGAGAGAGCTGTACAGCAATCTTAATACAGCTGCATCTGAAATGAGCCCCCTGATTAACTGTACAGCGTGGCTGCTGCCGATATAAATATAGAGAGCCATGCGTTTGGTTCCTGTAGCCTTTTTCTTTATTGCACTCTATGTATCATCACTAATCACTGCTCTCATATAGCTCTCGTCCTCACTTGTCCTTCGCCGCCTTTCATCCGTTATGGCCATCGATTGCCTTTCCGTCCATAGCTGTGCTTTATTGATGTCTGAATGATTTTAATGTAAAGGGGGCGCTGCTTCTTCTTTAGCTCCTTATTTTTGAAAGCGCTGCACCAAAGATAAAAACCTCTGCAAGGGCGGGGGGCTTTGGGTGGGTCACCCTGTGAAAAGGGCAGCCCCGGATTGGGCAAGGAGCTTGCCTCACTCTGTCTGTCTGGGGTGGAATGGAGCATGGCATGCTCAATGAATATTGATGGGAACAATAAAGACGGCGACATTCAAAAAATTGCTCCATACCTCATGAGATTTCTTCAAGGCACAATGCTGGCACATTTGTTATAAAATAATTCATATTAAATTATATTTTGAGGGTAGATTTTTAGAACTGGCCCAACTGCTTTGCTTAGACTGGATTCATTGATGCACAAATTCAATACAATTCTGGGTCTAAAGGAATTTAATTATTATTGAAAATGAATTAAATTATGATTTTGTCAAATATTTTTTAGAGCAAATAAATCTTGCAATAACTCAGAGGGAATGCAACATATAAAACAGTAGCCAATGTTAATTCTCCCCCACTGCTATCCTGACAAAGTGTATTATATTTGCTCCTATTGCCCTTTAGCTTTGCTCGCTGGCTCATATGGCTCCTGACACAAGATCCCAGGATTTGAACCATCAATCCCCAAGCTGATACTACCTATTCTGGTTTTCCAATTGCTCAAGAGCTCTTAGTAACCAATGACATTGTGCATTATGCATGCCAGTTTTTACCTATGCCCATTAGGCTTATATTAAGATCAAATTACATAACCACGTGTATGCAGTTTAAATGGTATATCAGTTATACACAGACCACACAGACATATTCTTTTATATCCTAACACAGAAGCATATCAGGAGTGCTGGTCTCCATTATCATTCTTGCTGGGAGAGACATGTTGACCATATTGGGCTTTTCCAGACTGGGCATTGTGTAGACAAGTAGGAGGAAACAACATGGTTCCTGTTGAAACCTGACTCACAAAGTCATTACTGCTTGATTGTTTTTGTGTGTGTGTTTGGAGAAGGAGGACACTTCAGGACCAGGTCCAGACCTGAGACTTACTCTGACCTGTAAGAAATTAAACAATGTGAACCAGAAATACCCTTGGAAATCATGAGAGACTTTAATTGCCCTATCGTGGATAGGTCTGTTGTTCTGCAGAGCCACGCAGCACAATGTGAACCAGCTTACAGCATTCCGCTTCCAATTTCAAAAATCCACTTTCAAAATCGGCATCCAGTATTTTTTACTGATATACCTTTCAATACACCAACCGAGCAAAAAAGTATGATTAGCTTGGTGATTTCCTCTCTCTGATATAATGTAAAATAATAATATATTATTATTATTATTATTATTATTATTATTATTATTATTATTATTATTATTAATATAATAATATTTACTTTTCATGCAATACTTTTCATGCAATATTAGAAGAATTAATAGACTTATTAGAAGTATTTCAACAAGAAAAGTCATCAGTCATGTTTGCCTACTGCAACTTTATCCAGAATACGTGAGGATTAAAAAAACAACAAAACAAAAATTACAGGTCTCTCTGATATCACTCACTCATTGGCTCACTTCCAATACCCACTTAAAACTATTTCGGGTTACTGAGGGGCTGGGGCCCAGCCATCAACATGGATCACAAGGTGGCATCTAACATACACACAGACACAAACGCTCACACAGATTGCACAGAATCTAGTTGTCCTAGTGCAAGTAGTGGGAATGTGGGCAAAAACACACAGAGAGATGTGGAGAACATACAAAATCCAACTAGGCCGTGGCTTAGCCTGGACCCAACCCTGAATTGCCTCAAGCTTGTGCTGGCCCTTCCTGATATTATATGTAATATACTTTTTATAAATTACAAACATTTATAAATCGTTAGATATAGATTGTAGGGGACATAGTTGTTAAAGTTGTAAAACTGCACTTTCTTCACATTTTGAAATGCATTGATACCTGTCCTAATAAGAAAAGAATTTAAGCAAGTGATGCATGACCCATCGTTGTCAGATGCATTGTCAACAGCCATTGTTTTCTACCACCAGATGTTCAGTAATAGCTGATTAGATGTAAACCATTGTAGTATGTGGAATGGTGTTCCTTATTAGAGATTTTGAACAAAGGGAACACTTATGTATACAGGATAGACATTATTTATGAATCCTGCCATATTAATTGGGCTGGTTAAAAATAGACTCATCCAAATCAGAAGGAGGGCAGTCTTGGCTCTCTAAGGAATCTGGGTCAGTACAAAAAACGGCATTCGTGCTGCTTTATAGGTCAAGTTATATTTAAATAATGCTAGTGCTCAGGTCAAGGAAGAAGTGATTTTACAAACCCCAAAGACTTAACAGTGCTGTCATTATTCTCTGATAAATCTGTATAATTAGATCAAAATGTAGCCAGGGGCAAAATCATGCGTCTTTTTCTACAAGAACCAAGCTTCTCAGATATATTTGTAGACACCCAGTGATTCTAATGAGATTAGCACAAGACAATTAGATAATTAAAGGACTGTTAAACCTACCCAATTATTAATGCTAGCTAATGCTTAATCCTAGCACCATTCTTAGTTGCTGTATTACACACTACAGATCCTGAATCTCGGTACGAGACTGATGCAGTCCCTCTTTTCTTGAGCCAACAGTGCTTATGCAGTATTACTTTAGTTGCCATTTCTCAAAGGCAAACACAGCACACTCACGTCCATTGTTGAACTCAGCCTGTTTCTTCAGTTATACATAATAATTAATTGCTTATTTACTGTACTGTTTTATGCCAGCATGTACATGGAATAAATAAGCTTGTCCAAAGGATGACTGAGGATAAACAACTCTTACAAAACTCCGATCTAAAGCACACACCTTCTGGGAGCCGGCATGGATTAATAGTGGTGGAATATTCAGCGTGTACCCAAGAGGCCGAAGTTGGCGGATACAATGTCATATTAAAGTCAGAGGATTGAGGCTGTGAATACAGTGCTTCTGCTGACCTGAATAGGGAACACGCTGGCTAAGATCTGCCTATTCGAAGACTACACGTCTGGCTATCTTAGCAGTATTTTTTTGCATGATAAACATATAAGGTTACACAAGTAAGCCAGGGTACCAACTTGCTTACAAGATATTTCAGATCTATCTGTCTATTTTTTGTATTAAATATTGTATATGGTATGGTTACAAATGTAGATCCTTCATCTATTCTTGTATTTTTTGCTCTGTCTTTACTTATTGTTTGTGATTAAATACTGTATGGGTAGATAGAAGCTGTATACATTTTTTTCACATCTTTTTCGATTGTACCATTTAAATTTAATGAACTAAAGGACCAGTGAAACAGGAGTTATTAAAGCTATTTTAAAAGTTTCTACAGCGCTCTATGAAAGCATTTTACTGAATACCACTAGGTACCACTGCTTCTGATTTGAAATGTCATTGTGCTTGTCAGAATTAGTTTCATGTGTAAAAAGGTATATTGAGTTTTTATACTGCTCACAAAAATTCAAAAAAAAAATCTGGATATTTTATTATCTAATTTTTGTGAGCATTTTACTATGCCAAAGTACATACTCCAATATTTAAATCTGAATA
Organism: Parotocinclus cesarpintoi; assembly: GCA_034780495.1. Lineage (NCBI taxonomy): Eukaryota > Metazoa > Chordata > Actinopteri > Siluriformes > Loricariidae > Parotocinclus > Parotocinclus cesarpintoi. Next base: position 2,669 of record JAUZSV010428521.1, on the reverse strand, counting down.
TTATCAAAAAAGTTAATTAATAAATAACTGAAATTTATTTTTGCATTATAAAAAAGTTTGTAAATGCATATGTACAGAGTTTAATCACACGATTCTGTGTAAGACTAAAATAAAATAATAAAATAGAATCAGGTGTTACATATGAGTGTGGACGTGTAAACCTACTTTTTATTTGTAAAATGTTAATTATTAATACTAAATAATAATAATAATAATAATAATAATAATAATAACTTTTGTCTTTTTACTGTAGTTCTGTTGTTGATGTGTTTATTTATTGTTGTATTTTATGTATTACATTGGTCCTCCAAAAAGACGACTTAAAGAAACATTAAAATACAGACAAACTGGAAGATTGAAATCCATAGCTGTAAAATTCTAAAAAAAAGTGCAAGATGCTATCAGGCTTAAGTTAAGCTTGTGAACATTCGGTGAGACATCTGGCAACTCAGTAGACTGTGTCATTAAGCTGCCTTAAGATTCCATTGTTGGCAATATAATATAGAGCCTGCCCTACGTAGGCAGTAAGAGCACTCGTTAAGTGTTGAGACAAAACTGCTGAATGCTGGATGAAAGTTTTCTCCTCAGGGATCTTATATTGTTTGCCTAAATAAATATTAAATTTTAAAAGTAGGAAGCCCTGTTATAGAAATTCCAACACCTGCTATACTATGAAATCTGTATAGTCCACTGGATTTAATGTATTTTTCAAAAGCACTAATGATAAAAAAAAAAATTTAACATCTTTATCTGACTAGGTGTTTATTACAAGATGCACTGTTTGAGTTTGTTAATGTGCTTATCAGAAAGAATAAACTTTTATATTTATTTTCCTTTTCTCTCTGTAGAAGAAGGCGAGTATTTCTTGAAGGTGCTGATACCCAGCTACGCAGCAGGCTCCATTATTGGCAAGGGTGGACAGACCATTGTGCAGCTGCAGAAAGAGACAGGTGCCACCATCAAACTATCCAAATCCAAAGACTTCTACCCAGGTGAGTTCCCAAATTTAAAGGTGCTACCGTCAGTCCAGCTTCAAAGTTCTCTGTATTCTATTTTTCTGTTGTCTTGTATTGCATGGTTTGCCATCCACACCCTGTTGCACGTAATTGCACATAAATGTACACTGTTATCATCCGTTTAACGCGTGTTTTTGTTATAGATGTAATCTATAAATGTTGTCCTAACCATACAGTGTGGTCTTTTATCCCAGAGGCAGTGAGTCTTATTCTCAATGAAAATCATATGGGAAGAACGTCATGTTTGGCATGTGGCCACCACACATGGCCTTTATCATGGATTAGGTTGTGCAGCGTGGCGGAACAAGACAGGACAAGCAGATCATACAGAGTAAAAAGGGAAAGCATGACTAGTGAATGGAAATAGTGATCTTTTTATCTGGAAACTGGGTGTTTACTAGTACAGTCTTTTGAGTTCTGTAATCAGTAGATATGTTTGTGCATGTGTACATGCGACGAATAGATACATAGTTAATAGATAAATTGTTTTAGATGTATTTTGAGAGGAAGTGAAGAGCAGTTGGGTCTACCATGCTTGGCCTGGTCAACAATGCACCTCTGTCCTTCTCTTAGAGCAGATGCCAAATCCAAGTCTCATCCCATGCTTTTTTTCTGGCTTTTGGCTGCTGTAGCATCCTATTGTTAGACTGGTGCTGCTGAATTTACAGGAAAATAGATCAAAAGTATTTGTATCTACATTTTGCCAAAGTAATTCATATCTATATTTGCTTGTCATCCAAGATCCAGATCTAGATTTGCTAATATGTGCCCCCATCCACCCTTCTATGGAGTCTTAGATTTTGTGTAACTGTTCTGTAACTGTAGTGATTCAATTGCAATCAGAAAGAAGGACATTAGTAAACCAGGGCCTTCTCTAAACTTGCTTAAGTTGGAAGTGTGTAATTCTCTCCAGAATATGATTCTATAGTTTTATTTTGCCTCACTGAAGCTAAGAGACCCAGCTTAAGTCTTTTAAAAAAGCCCTGGACTATTGTTATGCCTCCAACAAACAGTCTGCACTCCAGCCAGGCAGTGGAAGCTCATCTGGCACCTACCAAATTCATCTGTCATACTGCCAGATGGTGAAGTGTGATTCATCGCACCATTGAATTTTTCAACTGCTCCAGGGTCCAATGCCAGTGTATGTTGCAGTAGGCGCGCAGATGCTTGGCATTGGAGGGCGTGATGTGGCTACTCACCCATGGAAATACAATAAAAAGTCCTTGATGAACAGTCTGAAACTCATTGTCATGCTCACTAAGCCCTTCAGTATGACCCACGCTATTACGAGTGCTTTTCTATGGACGTTGTATGTTTACCTGCACCTGTTAACAGTGGGTCTGTCTGGAATAGATGAGCCCCCTAATTATAAAGATTGCCCTGATATTTTTGCACATGTGGCAATGGGATAAAGTAAGAGATGTGCAGAGAAGCATTTTGGGCCAAAAATCGATGCTGTGCTGTTGCTGTGTCAGTTTGTTGGATAGCCGTGTTGCATAGGTTGCCCTTTTCGGTGAAGAGGGCATCTGTATGGAAATGAGTGTGTGAGCTTTTTGGTTTTTTTGGATAAAAATCAAAAGATCCACCTGCTGTGCAGCCTCCAGAGTGTGTGGGTGGGGAAGGTTTTTTTCTTTTACTTTTTTTTCTTTACTT
>JAUZSV010428510.1:0-10391 GCA_034780495.1 Parotocinclus cesarpintoi | reverse complement strand
CCGATTAAGCAAATACAATTAAACATATATAATAGGATTTGTTTCGGTACTTTAGGATTTGGTCCGAATAAGCGGCTGGTCCCCATAACCGGTGGTCCTATTAACCGGAATCGACTGTATTTCAAAATGATATACCTCAATTTTTGAGAGTAGTGCATTATTAGCTGATCGCAAAGCAGAGTCACATAAACCCAAAGGTCTTCCGTTTTCTGATTACCCAAACTCATGTAAACGTATTATTGTTTAAAAATGTAAACAGCAGGAGATAAGAGAGAGGACGAGAGAAGGTTATACCTCATCAGTGGGGTCATAGTACTGCTCCAGGTAAGGGTGAGCCAGGGCTTCCTCCACAGTTATACGCTTAATGGGGTTGAAGGTTAACATACGATCCAACAGATCCACAGCTAAAGAGAGTGAAGGAAGCAGGGTTAAGTCTTTTACAGCAACCTGACCAGCACACAGACTTACTCACTAAAACACAAGGTGAGAAATGTGAATAGCAAATACTTTAAAATCAACACAACCTGTGGTGTTTCATAATACACTTAGGATGACATTCCATGAAACTGCACGTTATATGATCTGGACGATACGATACGCAATGCTATATGGAATGCTGTACTCTACTGGTATTGGCCAAGTAAGCCAAGATACTGCACTGATTCCCAAACACTGATTTATTTAATATCCACAATGGCCACCATAAAGAGTGGTAAGAAATTGAATGCTAACAAAAAATATTTTAGTGATGGTAGTCATTTAAAAACATTTGCTATTTTGGGCTCACCAGTGTAGATGCATGGAGATTAAGCAACAGAACAAATGTTAACTGTGTGAAATCATTTCACAATCTCCAGAGCCTATCCTGGAATTCACAGGGCACATGAGAGCATGTAGACTGAATAAGATACCAGTCCAACTCAAATCTGGAAAAGCGGTTCACTTTATAATAAGATAAGGATAAGGTTTGCTGTAGAGATGCATCAACCCTCCCCCTGCAAATCATCTCTTTTTAAGGTTGTGCAGTATGAAGTGCTTAAAAATCTGGAACCACATTCCACACCATTTGCTCACAACCAGCTCCAGCAATCCCTGCCAAACTCCCCCCCCACACACACACACCGAAGATAGCAAACTTAAACACCATTATTAAAGCCCAGATGAAAATGTTGATCTGAATTCGAACCATTCGAACTAATATGAATTCTATAGCTACAAACAGTACAGATCATATAGATCTAACAGATTAACAGAAAATGCAGATCCTTTTCCATTCTGGCACCATTCTCCCTCACCTGTGAGATCAGGGTTCTGTACACCATCTGTCATTACTGTGACCTCCACTGAACCTGACAAGTTTCATTCATGTCACACTGCAAGCACTGCTCAAGTGATACTACAATCCATCACGATTAAATATTGAATAAAAAAAAACCTGTTGCCATGGTACTGCCAGCATAACAGAATGGCAGCAAGGAATCACTCCAAGGCTTGTAAGCACATAAGGGACCACGCAGCTCTTTTGGCGTCCAACCGAGGCATTGTATCCGCAGACCCAACAGTGAAGAAAAATGGCATAATATAGAAAAAGCAAACAAAATCAGAAAACGGCAGGTTGTTCCGAGTATATTTTCATATACACAAAAAAGTAGGAAAGCATCCCCCAATTTGTGGGCAGCATACTTCATTAAAAAGCATACAAATCCATTTTCCATTCCTTTCTAACATTTTTCCTTCACCCACTAAAACAGCTACACAACAATGAGTAATTAAAAAATTGAACAGCACTGATGTGGAAATATATGCACCAGCTAATGACATGGGATGCAGATAGCATTCGAAAACTTTGAACAAGCATTTAATCCGCTCTATTAGTATGCAGTGAAGGTTATGTGAGAAAACGAATCACTCAGCTTTTCCTAAACCATCTATATTTCTGGCAATTTGTGCAACGCAGAATCCTGAATCTTCCCAAGACACAACTGAATATCAAAAGCCTCCCAAATATAAGTATTATCACTTACAAGTAGCATCTCCACAAACCGTATTGTAAAACTGCATGCTATGCGACACCATTTCAACTGTACTTCTATATGTAACATTTATATACAGCGGTACCTCTGTACTTATCGATAGTTTTTCCAGAAGGCTAGTCAAGTACTGAGCAAATTTGTCCCATAAGGAATAATATAAATTGAATGACTCTATTCCAGACCCCCCATGCATAATCTATAAGGCATTATATGCACTAATGGAGTTCTATTGTACAGGTGTTTTCTGATTTACGATGGGGTTATGTTCTGACTAACACACAATAAGCTGAACGCATCATGAACAGAGAAGTTTAATACATTTTAATCTTAGTGTAGCCAACCTTAAACATGTTCAAAACTCTTATGTCAAGCTACGCAAAGCTTCTATTATTTTAGAATAAAGTCCTGAATATCTCATGCATTTTATCGAATCAAGTATTAAATGTGAAACCTAAATAATAATAACCAAATGCATAGTCCAGTGGTGAACTGAACTGTTGTTCAGCTGGCTGCTGCTGCTGCCCGGATTCCCAGTCTACATGGGAGAGCATGGAGTAACGCAGTGGGTTCTCACTGTTTTTTTTTTCCTATTGGTTGGCTGTTATCACTAACTTTAGGACCTACGAGAAATGCAGCCAAGATCGGTTCTGATTGAAAGCTACTGTGAGACTGACAGGTTCTCCTATGTCGCATCTCTACCCGGATAAGTAAGTGTGGCGAATGCTGAACAAACACAAAGTGCTGTGACTGAAGATTTATTGTCTTCCAAATACATAGAGAACTGAAAGTGTTATGGGATAATGTAGTGTAACTTAATAATTGTAACTAAATATCCAAGATACGATACACATACAGTACGACTGTTTCCCATGCTGCTTTGGGACATCCAATACCGTCTCGCAATCCAAGACCGGTTTGTGCAAAGAGAAACAGATCCAGCCTAAGCCGTAAAAGGAGTGCGACGCCAGCCAAAAGACATACGCCAGTGCACACTGGCTGCCTTTACTGTTCTCTCGCCTCACCTGGCTGCACGCTGGTTCATCAGGTTCCAGGTTGACACAGCACGCACATAAGGATAACTTGTGTTTAATAAAAAAAACTCTGTATTAGAATTTGCACTGTTACATCCATCAGTCTTAACCCTGAGTAATTGTGGGTTAAGGGTCTTGCTCAGGGACCCAACTGCTCGGCAGAAGTAGGATTTGAACCCTGGACCTTCTGGTCCATAGACCAGTAACTAACCACAAGGCTACCACAGTCCTATACATAATGTCTTACTGTATTTCGTGTGTATGTTTGGGTGTGTGTGTACCTTTGCCATCAGCCTTGGGGAAGAGCTTGTTCCAGGGAATTTTGGGTTTCTGTGGCAGAGACTGCAAGTAGTTCCTGGCCTTCATGTTGATGATGCAGTTTAGATATTCCTGAGACGGGGACCCCAGGATCCCTAACATCACACAAACACATGAAACCAGTTACCAGTCTATCGAGGATCTCGTCAGTGCTTAAAGAACACTGACCAACTTTGTATGTCATTATCAAGAGTGTTATTAGTGCTGTTTAAATGGATGAATTGCGGCACATTTTAAATTTAAATAACTTTTCCAAGTATATGATAATATTTAGATTTTGCAGTTTGTAGGAATCTGTCACTGCTGCTGCATTATAGTCAACAGTATCTAGAGTCAAGGTTCGGAAGGCCTAGAGTTATTCACGGATTTCAAACGCTAGTTTGAAGAGTCTCGGCCACTTTCAGAAACCACAGTCATGTCAGTGTTTTAACATTATTTAAGCCCATGTGGCTTAAAAGTCCTGTGGCAACCCCAGCACGCTGCCCAACTGAAAACCAAACAACTCCATAAATCTGCATTTTTGAATTTTCCCCATAACCATTACTTTTTATATTACTGGAACACCAGAAGTGCTTTCTGTGTATTGCACAAAATGTGTGTAGTGGCAAAGCCTCACCAAGTATGTGGTTGAGTTGGTCCAGATAATGCTTTCCTGGAAATATGGGCCTGTTAGATAAGATCTCAGCCAGGATGCAACCCACCGACCAGATGTCAATGGACTTTGTGTAGCCCTGACAAAGACAGAGAGGTTAACAATACACTCAGACTGACAGACACACACAAAAACAAATCCCTATATCATGGGTTAGTTTCACAAACACTTGGTATAGCAAAAGTCGCAATTTGTCCGTAGAGGTTGGGGACCTGAATTGAGACTTAATACGGATTAACATTTTTCTCTTCGAAACATTATTATTTGGATGTTCATATACTACAGCAAACTACTGCCAGATTACATCATACTGTGATGCTATTGACTTAGAGATTTGTCTAACCTAACATGAAGCTATGTGTAGTGCAGATTTGTATCTTTTTACAACCTCATTGCGGTGCGTCGATGTGCTTCTTTATTCTTATTTTTAACACACAGAAACATAAGGCAACTCTATACACATCTCACTAACCAAAAGTCTCAGAGCACCAGTAAAAAAGCATTAAGGATCAATACTGCAGTAGGCTAATGACCAAAAAAAGCTTTAGAACAAGCTGAATACTATAGTAGTAGCCCTGAATGTCAAATCATTTTCTCAAACCATCTGTCATAAAACCCATCAAGCATTTAAGAGGGCACTTAAAGACAGAAAGCCAAGCATTCAATTTGGGGCATAGTGAAACAACTGATCATCAGATTTAGACCAACTTGTGGAGTCATTGAATAATGACAGCAAAAGGAGAACATACCAAATACTATCACTTAAATCATTTTCACTTAAAATGCAATGCTGGTGATATAAATAATTTGTAATGAAAAACAATGTACAGGTATGAGCCGTTTAACAACCATCTGATCAACTTCCATATTGCTTTAACGACAAAGGTCTTAATTCTAAATTATAACAGGAATTAAAAAGCTTTTAACTTGGGATTTTGAGGCCGTAAACAGGTTAACAATGCTGCAGAATTTGAGTTTGTGTGGATGACTTTTCCATCTTTTTTATTATTAAAAAGCTGTAAATGTACATTTACGTCATTTAGAGGACGCCCTTATCCAGAGCGACTTACAATTCATAGTCTTACAATCCAGGCAATTGTGGGTTAAGGGCCCTGCTAAGGGAGCCAACTGCGGTAGCTTAGAGGCGGGATTTGAACTCTGGACCTTCTGGTCCATAGTCCAGTACCTTAAACACTAGGTCACCACATTCCTACATTAAATGGTGTTAAGTGTATGTACCTGACCTATTGTAAGTAGTACTCCTAAATATTCTCTCTGACCTAGAACTATTTAACGTGGTTCACGTTCAGCCGTTGAGTCCTCGTTTCACGTGTCTGATCTTCGGTATTTTTTGTAACAGTGCCTTTTTGGCTGCTGTCAATCAAAATAATCAGTTGTGTTTTCAGCTGTATTTCTCAAAATCCCAGTTATATTTACTTGACAGTAGCCTAAAAAGACAAAAGTGACTACAGAAATGTCCAGTCAATATCCGACATTTCACAGAACGTAATGTGCTTGTTAAACTGCATATGAGTATTAGAGAAAAATGCAAAACAGAAGCATTCTCATCTTATTCGTACATCTGTACGATTCCTTACCTTGGAATTGAGCATGATCTCAGGGGCGCGGTACCAGCGAGTAGCCACGTACTCTGTCAGGAATCCAGTGTGGTCATGTTCTGGGTCAGCTATTCGTGCCAATCCAAAGTCACAGATCTGAGAAGAAAAAAGGAACTATAAACCAGATTCCCCTTACCTTTATGACAGGGATGGAATTTGTAAGCCCTTATGGAAGAGGCAAATTTCAACCATGTGTCTTAGCAACTGATCATTTGTCACACAGTAATGAGCAAAACTGTATAGGGAAGCGTCTCAAATCGTCTACAGTTCTGTTTCGCACAGATTATCAATACTGTATCTGATATGTAGAAGCTAGGAAATATTGATTAGGGGGCCATTTTCAAGTAATAAGAATGCAATGTATTACTGCAGTTCTCCCCATGTCTGTTTGGGTTTCCTCCAGGTACTACTGTTTCCTTAAACAAACCAAATGTGTCAAGTCAGCCGGGAGCTCAACAGTGTCCCAGTTTGAGAGTGTGTGCGCAGGCATGGCTCGCAGTGGAATGGTGCACTGTCTGCTGTGCTGTCCTCCCTGTGCTGCCGATTAGACTTACTACGATTCTTAACTAGCTTAGAGTTAGTTAAGTGTCTTAATCTCATGCTTTTTATGTGTAACATCCTGCCTTTTTATTATTACAGACACCATGCAGGTGCCATACCTTATTTAAAAAAACGAGTCGAGATTAATGGTTCAAAAAGTCAAAATGGGACGACAGTGCACACAACGTGCATACAATTCTATCTATGTAATTCATACAGAGACCATTTATCACTTAACCCTATATAATCCCACCTGAATCAGTCATGCACCAGCATGCACGTCTGGAAAACTGATCCCAGACGCCTCTTCTCAAACAGAGCCTCCCATGAACGACCGTAACGCAGATATTGTGCATTTTAGTGATAATGGAAATTCTGAACACACTGAACCACCCTCAAAATATTGTTTTTTTTATTGTGATCTTTTTTTAAATTAATAATTCACACTTATATTTGTAGATTTTTAAAGACTTTATTACCAGAGGTACTTTGTACTGTACGTTTTAGGTATCTGTAGTTTACTTTTTTGTGTAACTTAATACTTTTTACTTTTATTCACCACATTTTCAAAACTTTAGCTTTTCTGAATGTATTGATCTATTTTACATATCGATTTTTTTTCTTTAGGCAATTCTTGACGAATTGCAACTATAGCAAAGGCGCAATCGCGATGGTTTCCCCTCTTTCCTTTTGCTCTTTTCACTACTTTCACTTTTAATTTGTTGCTGCTCAAACTAAGCTCACCTGCACTGACAGCTCAAGCCAATGAAGGAGAAAAGTTTTTAATCACATTCTAATGTTGTCAATCCAGCGGTCTCTGAGCCCTGACACACAGCAGCGGATTACGTTTCATCAGGGTTCTGTTCAAATCTAAAAATAAATGATTATAAAAGTCTCAGAGTGAGATACAGGCAGTGGCAAGAAGGGGAGAAAGAAGCGCCAAAGCTTTTCTGTGGGCTTGCTTCATTGGTCTGCATACGTTACCGCCTTTCTGTGCTCTTTTCCTCACACCCTAGGTTTAAACACACTTTGTAAACACCATACATGCACTGACAGCTCAAGCCTTTGTTCAAATGTAGAGAAAACAGATTAAGTCCGTAAGCATAACACTCCTGATCATTATAGACAGAGAATAGAGCTCAATGTTCTAAAGAAACATAGAACCTGCGACCTGTATTCACCCATCATGTGAGCAACCGAAATAATTTAATTTGTGCCATTCCAAAAAAATAATAAAAGAAACCCAACCTTTCCTTGGAGAACCCAAACGAGCATCTAAATAAAAATGCATCCCCCACAGCCACGATAAACACAAATCATAATTATCTTTACATCAAATGAACATTAATTATAGAATTTTTCTTTTTTATAGCTTTCCCCCATTTTTCTTTTGGCTCCTTTACTTTTTGCAAGACAAAGACATTTATCTACACATCAAACAAGTTTATTAAATATCCTTTTAAGTCATTTAGCGTAGTTTGTTTAGTGAGTGTGTTATTTTAATGTTATTTATACGTCAAGATTGTACGTGGACAATCTCAGAGCACCTCAGACCAGACAAAGCCTCCCCTGGAGGGAGTAGACCACAGGATAGGAACCATGGGTTTAATTTAAAGCCAGTACTAGTTTTAAGGGCGGGTCCTACCTTGAGGTCACAGGTGGTATTGATGAGCAGGTTGGAGGGCTTCAGGTCTCTGTGCAGGACGTTGGCAGAGTGGATGTACTTCAGCCCACGCAGGATCTGGTACAGAAAGTAGCAGATATGGTCGTTGCTGAGCTGCTGGGTCTTCAGCAGCTTGTACAGATCGGTCTCCATCAAGTCCTGGACGATGTAACTGCAAGCAGTCAAGGACTGAACCATTCAGATGTGTATTCAGGCATAAACCCAACACCACGTCAAGCACATACATATAGCCTAATTAGCACATAAATTCAGTATCAGTATAAGACAAATCAAACAATGATTCCATCCAAACCACTCATTATGTAAACAGCCCTGTAACTCCAGAAGACATTACAGAATAAAAGCTGAGGTGAGCAAAGTGCAGGCCTGGCCTCGTGAGGACAATAGTTGGAAACCCGACTCCTCGGCTCACTGCAGCCCAGGCCCAACCGGCTGCTGATGAAAGGATACACATCGCGCATGTAGTCGATGCGGCGTGCTCTCAGGATGTCGTTGATACCGATGATGTTCTCGTGACGGAAGCGTAGCAAGATCTTGATTTCCCTCAGCGTGCGCTGGCAATATGTCTGGTGCTCAAACGGACTGATCTTCTTAATGGCCACTCGGATCTTGTTCACGTTGTCAAAGGCAGAGCTGAGGGCAGCGGGGAGGAAAGAGTTAATGAGCTTCCAGCTTCAAGTGGGTCAGAAAATATGCTCGAGAAACACAACAAAGCAACCCAGAGAGGTTATTAAAACAAAAGCATGTTTCCTACTGTACTGCGTCTGCATGTCAAGTGAAATTTAGAACCATGGATTTATGATGTTTTAAAATCACTGTTAGCAAGCATTAAGTATAATTATGAGCCAAGCATTTCAACTGCACAATGAAACCACCAAAAAAGTGTTAAGGTCCATCTTAGAAATGTCTAGAAAACTAGTATGAATGAGTGAACAGTGAAGTGAACAGTTTTTCAATCTAAGAGTAAGCCAAAAAAATGATTCTAAAGTACAGATTGAGCACAAATCACTAACCATGGAAAACAACAACCACAAATGTAACCACTTTTGCTTTGTTAAATTCCATATATTTTAGCTGGGTGATGCCATATTGAAACATATTAATATTAATTTAAATGCTCTGAACGTTTGAGTTGTCCCTCCACTGCGTTTGCATAGCAAACAGCACACTTTAAAGACATAACTGTGTCCAAAATCTACTCCCTCATGAGTGGGCCTATCCTCTCATTAGTAATGTGCAATGTAGATAGGCCATTTTAGTTTACTAAGTAGCACTCAAAACACATCTGAAATCTAACACTTCATGAAGCAGTGTTCTTATAAATAAAATCTGCAAGTGATTGAGCTTTGTTAAAGCTCTTAAAAACCGTATGATTCTGGTCACCGGCTGATTGATCTGTGCATGTCTCGTTCTTGTCTTTGCACAATAGGACCATCCACTTTCCACTTTTTCTGGTCAAACACAAACAGTACCAGATAGGAGTCTGGTTATTAAAACACTTTGGGATGCCATGTCTGGCTTTTAACATGACAGTTCTCAGAGTGGGCAAACTTTTTTTTTTATTAATTCACAGTCACATTGTCCACCCCTGCCTCTTTATTTATGTCTTAATTTAAACATGTTTTTAAGGCTTTTCAATGGCTGTTCAGATAAGTCGCACTGTGAAACAAAGATCTGCACCTTCAGAGAGCACAGTCTGGCTAGTAAAGACTTGTGAATGGGTGTGAGTCCGACTCGACTCACCGCTCTGCTGAAATTAGTGAATAAGCGGGTGACAAGCAGATATATGGTCCCAAAACTCAAAGTAAATTGGTTTGGCCAAGCTTGGCATAAATACTAAGGCTGGGTAGTATTATGGGTAGTTTCTTATATCATAGTATTAAAAATGAAGTTCAATACTTTTGTAAAAATAAATTTAATGGTGACTATATTTCAGATTATGATGTCAAATTATGACTGATTCGACAGTGGGGGATCCGATTTTAGACTGTAAATAAGTCATACAATCAGCCTTAAAAGAGCCTGTAATTATTTATATTACTATGCATGAACACAGGAGGTGATGTATACATTTTGACAGAGCAGGTTCTACTATCTGATATTGGGAAGCGCAAATAAAACTTGTAAAAGGGAAAGAAAAACATAAGTGGACTACACACTACTGTATTTGTAATATAAATATATTTGTTATTGTTAAGATGTATTCAACTTTCTTGTGGATTGCATTATATGCTTTTCTCTTATGCCAGAAATTGCTCAAGGAACTGAGGCACGAAGGGGTGTCATTCAAAATCGTGCCATACAAATGGTCTGGCTACATAAGCACTGATCACGATTTAACATTTTAGCAGATGATACTAATTTTAATGAAATCGTTTGATTGTCACTTGTGGCTTGCAGTACTGCATGCTGAGTACAGGGCACTAAATCCCTAAATCAGTACTGCATGCTGAGTACAGGGCACTAAATCCCTAAATCAGTACTGCATGCTGAGTACAGGGCACTAAATCCCTA
>JAUZSV010428499.1:0-10391 GCA_034780495.1 Parotocinclus cesarpintoi | reverse complement strand
AATTACACTTGAATTAAAAGTAACACACACGTACTCCATCACTGCCATTATCCAATTAACAAGTAAAAAATAGCATTAACCGTGTTATGCCAGGCATCATAGTGTGTGTGTGTGTGTGTGTGCGCGCACCGTTACGTTTCCTCACTTCTAAACAGAACAAACTCTACTGTAGTGACTCTTCCCCTGCTGTTAAGCTCCCTTCATCCTCATCAGTTACTCCAACATGTTTCCGTTTAAAGTGCTGTATCATCACCGTTTGCTCCCGTGCCAAGTTAAAACACTTTTGCAAAGCGTGCATGTTACACATTTTTTAGTTGGTTGAAGCGTGAAGTGCTCACAGACTTTTGAAGATTTAAGCCAAACCTTCTTCACTGCGTCGGTCGTATTTCTTTAAGAAGTTAATACATTCTACAAATGTTAAATTCAAGTCGTTTTTATTGATTTTTGCCAGCGTTGATGAAGCGCTGCAGGTGACGTAAGCGGATATGTAAAGTCGAGTAAAACATAAATCGTGTGACCCAACGAATCGATAATGAAATTCGTTGCCAACAGGTTTACTAATCGATTTTTATCAATTTTATCGATTCGTCGTTGCAACCCTAGTCAGATTAATTCAAAATAAATCTATTCTAACGACTCAAGACTTGACTCAGACTCAAACTTTAGGAAATGACACTCGCATCTACACTTAGCCTTGTATTTTCTGAAGAATTGACAGTTTCCTTTCATTTTTTCGCAGATTTCAGCTGGGATCATTCTGTATCAGGAATATACTCATTGGTACAACAGGACAGTTCTCCTCTAAAGAGGAGCTTTCTGATGTAAGTTCATTCTAAATGGTTAAATGTGACACATGATTTACAGAAAGCCTAACAATATAAACAATATAACAATATAAATATTATATTTCCAGATCAAGGATTTCTTCAGTTCAATCCGCGAACAGTCGTCTCAGCTGCGTGTCACTCAGGTGGCTGTCGAGAACGTGGAGAAGAACATACTGTGGTTGGAACGGAATTTAGAAACTATGAGGACTTGGCTTCACAAGAGACTGAACTAGTTTTACCAGGAAGTCAGCACATTTCACTCTTAATACAGCACTTAGGGTTTGGGTTAAGCGGATTACGCATGGTTTTACTTTTATAATTCAAAGCCAACAGATTTATGGTGAAACAAATAGCCTGTGTGGTGATGAGATATATTTTGTGATATTTTTAATAGGTTTTCTAAAACGTTTTGGTTTTTGCTCATTTGTGGCTTAATGGTTCTAATACAAAATAAAATGAGATCTAAATGATTTGGCCTCTTGATTGCTCTTTAGTCTTCTAACTAATCTGTACCAATAATTACACGGATACCTTAACAATCCAATTCATGTCTGATACCCTGATTAACCTTTTCTAGAATTAAATCAGAATAAGATGAAACAATTTGAAATCTTCTAGAAATATAGAACAATATTCTAGAATAAAGATTCCTGATTACCTTGTGCATTATAATTATTAATAACCATAGTGATTTAAACCATTCTGACCACTCAAAGATCAAATGGCATTGATTCCTTTGTTACAGTCATGATCTTGTCATAATCTGAGATATTAGATTGTAAGCGAACATTCTGTTTTTGTAGTCAACATGTTATATGTTGGAGATATGGACATGCAGAGAACCCTTAAGTTATAACATTCATTGGCCAGTCGATTCTAGTAGCCAGTAGCTTCTCTAAAATGGCATGGCTTGTGTGGTTCTCCAGATCAGCAGTGGTTAGTACCTATTCTGCTCAAAAAGAAATATCCCCAATAAAATAGTTCCTAATTTTTGCTAGCAGTGTATTAAGAACCTCAAATCATTCCAGCCTCAACAAAGGCCATATGGCCTGTAATTGTAAAAAAAAAAAGTCTTTTTGGACTTTTTGGGCAAAAGAAAGGACACAGAAATGCATAATTTGAACATTTTGAATAGTCGTTAAAATAAACTACAGATAAAATCTAGGATCTGTTTTTTATTTTGACATAAATCACCAACTTTGTATTCATGTGCCTACATCACACTGTGGATCCATTGTGGACCTGCTCAGCCACTTGGCAGATAATCAGACATGTATATTAGAGAACACCAGACTATTGTAAGAGCCAGAATTAACAGTAGTAAGTGCTACTATGCCTTTCCACAGACATTTCCAGCATGTGATAGCTAAAATTGCTGAACAGCAACACCAGCCTTTTTGCTGCAGGCTTTTGTCCATCATTCTGCGACTTTCTCGGTCTGAGTGTAACCTATGGAAACTGTTTGCTTCATTAGCCAGCTGGAATATGGATCCACAGGTATGCATTTTATGGTTTAATGTTTATTTGTTCTTGTGTACTTAGTGATAGACAGTAGACTAACATGTACATAGTAATAAATCTGTGATAAAAGGCTACAGACTACACAGGCATAATGTTTCCTGTTTGAATGTGGGATTTTAACCACATGCACATCTGTGCTATGAAAATGAAGCACTGTTTAGAGGGTTCACTTCCCAACTGAAAGCTCATGTTGTCTGTAGATGTGTATTGTTATGACTGTTGATCAGTTCACTAAAAACTAGTGAGATGTTGTATAAATCAAGATAATTGTATAAGGCATAACAGTGAGCTCTTATTGAGTTAATAAACAAAAAGGCCTCTGTTTATTCAATCAATAATATTTTAGTTCAGTACATTAATTCTGATTTTTAACTATGGATTTAGTATTGAATTAAAAATCTGCTGTTAATAGAAATACTAGTGTCGGTACACACAAGTACATAGTGTGCTATACTGTGTACTGTATGTACTAAACCTCGATGGTAAGAGCGGTCAATGGAGAATGGCCAGACTGGTTTGAGTTGAGAGAATGTCTATGGTAACTCAAGATAACAACTCCACACTATTGTATTTCTGCAGAAAAGAATCTCAGAATACATATCAGACCTCGAGGTAAATGGGCTACAACAATGATGCCCTACCCAGTATTGATAGTGTGATTGTTTGTAATAAATCCCAAATATGCTTGTTGTGATGTTATAAGGACATGTGAAATGTAATGTGTAATTTAATATTTGCAGGACACATGCATACACACACACACACACACACACACACGCACACATACATATACACACACACACATTTTACACATAACTGTTGACCTAACACATGTCTTTTGGAATGTGGGATGAAAGTGGAGTACCAGAGGAAATCCACAAAGACACAGGGAGAACATGCCAATCACAGTCCTGGTCATAATTTGCTGCAGGAAACTCTAAATGAGGAGTTTAATATACTTTTTAAAGTATTTAGGAGGTTGGGTCCCCTGTTGAGTCTTGGTCCTCCCGAGGTTTCTTTTTAGCACTTTCAGGGAGTTTTCCCTTGACACTGTCGCCCTAGGCTTGCTCAACTTGGGTTGGCCTTTTAAGATAACGTAATGTTGTAAAGCTGCTTTGAGACAATGCTCCATTGTATAACGCGCTATAGAAATAAAATTGAATTGAATGAATGAATTAAAGGAGGAGAAGCTTGACCCCACTGCTGTGCTACTGCAAATTTTTTTTTTACATTTACATTTGGACCAGTAGCCTAATGGAGAATTAATTGTTGCATTTTAATGTATGTTTTAAGGAAGCACAAATCAAATAGGCACGTGACGTGAGAAATTACAGCTGAACACGATGCATTCTAACTTAAAACATGAAATAGCAAAACGTTTTAGCCATGTTTTCGTTCGTTTCCTGTTTATTTGACTTTACTTTAGAGTCCAGTGCCACCTTTAGGTCGAATTCAGAAACCTGCAGATTGGAGGAAGGAAGCAAGTAGCTGTTGCATTTGCACAAAATCAGTTAGCGGCATCAAAACAAGTCCCTGTACGAGGATTTGGGATTCGGATTTTTGTTTTTCGCCATCTTTTTCTTTCTTTAAAAGAGACCAAAATCGGCGGTGATCATCCGTTTGTTTATTTAACTGATAGCTAAAAATAAAGAGTAGGTCATGGTGTCAGAAGTCAGTTAGACAAAGTGGCCAAGCAGCTGATCGCTGATTTTAGCCTCTAGAATCGGGATCTACATTTAATTTCGACCTGTCACATTATTGTGGATTCAAATAGACCAAGATCGAGGATTGTTCGCTGGTTCCATCCAGTGCTGACCTGAATTGAATATGGATCCGTTTGACAGTGGTAAGACAACAACAACAACTACTACTTTGTGTCACAAGTTTTGCCACATGCAAACCGGTGCTGTTTTGTTTATCAGAAATATTTAAACAGGTTGTGCTTACGTGCTGTTAATTAATAATGACATTAAAATGAGAGTAGCTATGTATTTTTGTTTCACTTTCTTGGTTGCTTGCTAAACAGCGCTAAGCTAATCAAAACAGCTAACGGCTAACTAGCATCTGATCTTGCTGTCTTGATCACTTAATGTAAACATTTTAAAAACGATTTTAAGAAGGGGGATGCCACCGGTTAGTTTTGTCTCTACAGTTGTAGTGTTTTTGTGAATATTGTGCATTTAGAGATTTCGGTTTAATTTATTAAAGTCAATAACTAAAAGAGGAAGCTTCATTTCCCAGAGGGGATCAAATGAAGTCTTAAAAGATCAACACAAAACTCCTGCTTTATTAAACCTGCCAACATGTTTAGATAGTAGTTCATCAATCAATCAAACAAACAAAAGTTATAGGTTAGTACTTTTACTTAGTATTTTAGCTCGGTGGGTAGCACTGCTGCCTCATAGCAAGAAGGTCCTGAGTTCAATCCCAGGGTGGAGCGGCCTGGGTCCTTTCTGTGTGGGGTCTGTGTGGGTTTACTCCGGGTACTCTTGTTTCCTCCCACAGTCCAAAGACATGTGTGTTAGGTTAACTGAATGTGACTGGTGTTGAGACGAACTTGTGTATGGATCTAACCTTGTGTGTGTTGCTTACACAACACCGCTGATGCCGATAGCGACGTTAAAGAAGCCAAATAAATAAATAAAATAAATAATCAGTCAAAAATGGACAAAGGACAAAGTTTGCACAACAGTATACAAGTGAAACAGAGTTGAAGCTTAAACATTCAATGTGCACGAGCATGGTTGCCAGCATTTCAAACTGACACTCAAAATAGAACGAGCATCAAAGCATTTATCAAAGAAAGTTTTTAAAGCGAATTTCCAAACATGTTTTCACCAAACAAGATGCAGGAAAATTAAGGGTTTCAAATGAGAATTAAAATGAGTTATCAATTCAAATTCCCAAACAAGTTTTAATTGAACACGAAGCATGGAAAACACCAACACTCATGCATGCTCCAAATATATGGAATATGCACACGTGACACCAGCGACCTCCTACACAATTAGGCTCATGCCCACACACAGAAAGAGACAAATACACAATACCAATACCAATACCAGGCACGGATCTCCATAGATATGTCATTTATTCTAAGAAAGCTTCAAGACCAGATTTCAGTGAGTAACCTTTCTGCTTTGCACCTGTGCTTTCAGCCACATCTAGGTCTTGTCAGTTTTATGACTGTCTGTCTAGATTATTCCACCTGGGCCTTGTTCTGTTGCTACCACAGAACATGTTAGATTATATGAGCTAAATTATTTATCTAAATGTTAAAATGAGAAAAATGCATGTGTGTTGGCTATTCAGTTCACACATGCAATCGGTCTTTTCTCATTTTCTTTGCATATTTCTCTGGTTTGACCTTCGCCTGACTGTTTTTGGAAACTATCCATGCTTTTGCATAGGATGACTCTGTCTGTCCATGCTTTGATTCCTGCTGTGGACTGAAAATGATTTTGGAAAAGCTTCAATAAAACGACTCTGCTCACATCCTGTGGTCTCTGGCTCCTGTGTGATATCGAGGGCTGTTTTAGTTGTCCTTGTCCTGTAAACACTCATGCAAAAAGGCTCTTTAATGCTTTGCATTTACTGTGCAAAGGGTTCATTATTATGTGAGGTGTTATTTTTATTTATGAATGAAAGGTAGAAGTGGATCACCAGTTCAGATCACCAACAATTATGTATTTATTTTCTAACTTTGAAGTCAGAATTTAATTTGTATACTGCACATTTAAGAGTATTAGAGTGTATGCAATGTTTCATTGTGTTCCAAGCATTAAAATGACTAAAGCAATACAAATTATTACACATTTTTGCTTTTGAATTTTAGAAACTATCAGAATACAGCATTACGACAACATGAAGAAGTCATTGATTAGGTAACTTGGTACTATAATACCGATCATCCATTTATTAAAATAATAAATAAAAACAAAATAAAAAATTCTGCCAATTCCATATTGTTCATTATTAAACAGGGTTGGCATCTATTGCTAGCAAATGTCACGGTGATGAAGGACATTCTGTTATATCTGATGGTGAATCACATGTGCCAGCGAGAGCAACATTAATGATACAAAGATTGCTGAATTCTTTGCCCTCAAATTATGATGAAGCCAAAGTGGATTAGCATACACTGCACTACAGGCAACCCACAGTAAATACACTTAAATATTTAGACACCTAAATGAAGAGAGGTGAAAATTTTAGACAGCATGTCCATAATATGTGAACAACTCTTCCAATTGGTAAGTTTTATTATTTACACCATTGCTAACATGTGCAATAAAGTGAATTATATACAGGTGGTATTCCATTTCCTCAGAATAACTGTGGTATTCCAAAAGTTGTTTTGTTTTTTTTGCATTTCAGAAGAGTTAATATTGCATAAAATATTTTTTGTTACAACTCTTACCCCAAAAATAAACGTCTGAACAAGACTTAACTCTGTGCAATGCCAAATTCAAAGTAATAAATCACACTGACTATCTGGCCAATAACTTGGCAAATGAAAAATGATTTGGCAAATGTCTGAAAAATAATTTCTAAAAAACCTGAGCTAACTGTAAAGTTTGGCATTAAAGATTAATTATTTTAATCTGCTCTTCATTTTCAGGAGGCAAATCTAAGTGATGGGGGACATATTATTTTGTTATGAAAATTGTTGCTAAAAAATATATGCCATATGTCCAGAATGTACTCATTGACATGAGGCTGACTTCCACTGCAGGAATTAATAATGTGTTTTTTGTGACCAGTTTTTCTTAATTATTTTAGCAGTATCTGACCAATATCTGTAGTTAGTGTTATGTGCCTTGACTTGGAATGAGATGTTTAACACACACACATACAATATATCCCAAAAGTGAGTAAACCCATCACATTTTTGTAAATATTTTGTTTAGATCTTTTCATGGGACAACACTGACACTCACCCAGTGTCCTTTGGCTTTTAGCTTAGCCTGTATTCCAGTCACCAAATGCTTAATGGGGTTGTTTTATTGTGCCAGTGCAGTCAGCCAATAATACAAAGAATGACAAGTGGATGGCACACATAACACTTAATGTACATTTAATTTATTTTTAAACTGATAAATTGATGGCATAACTGTCCTTTGCTTGTTTTTAAAGACAGCTACAATAAGTAAATATATCTGAGGAATATTTAGTTTAAGTTGGTTATTCATTGAAGTATACTATGCTTTTGTAACTGGACTGAAAGCTCAAAATATGTTCCTGTAAAGATCATGATTGAGATTAGACCAGTACCACATGTTTAATGACTAAAGTGCAAATTCATACTGAAACTACCTTCATGATGCTTCTTAATTAAGATTGTTAGATGAGATAACCTGTACATAATCAAGGCCAAAGTATAACATAGAGAGTTCTTTCTTTTATCAAAATAATACAAAAGCTTAACATATTTACCTGAGCCTTTTACCTCGGACAGTCTCTGCCTCTCTGTGCACAGCTCTTACTGAACTGAAATAGGGATAACAACAGGTGCAAGTTAAAATGCTTCAGGCTAATTACACCTTTCAGTCTTTACAGACTGATTCAGGTGGTGGTTTACTAAATCATCGACTATGGAGGATGAAATCAATTATCAGTATCTGTCAAGGCTCATCAGTGTGTTTTTTTTGCCATCAGATCTGATCTCTGATCAGAAAACGTTGGGACAGTATGGAAAATGCAAAACAGAGTTTCTTACATTTACTTAAATTTTACTGCAGACAGTAAGAACATGATTTCATGTTTTGTCTGGTCAATTTCATTTTATTTTTGAACAAACATTCATTCCTGCTTTTCAGACCTGCAACATATAGCAAAATAAGTTGGGACATGGACAATATAGAGCTAGTACTACATTTAAAAATGAATACATTTAATAAATAATGTTGTGGTTTAGAACAGGTGATATTAATGGGTGAGTCTTTGATGAGCACAGTTGGATTTCTGATTTCGGGTAGAAGGTGGGCAAATGCAGACACAATAATATATACAGTGGGGCAAAAAAGTATTTAGTCAGCCACTGATTATGCAAGTTTTCCCACTTAGAAAATGAGAGCGGTCTGTAATTTTCATCATAGGCACACTTCAACTATGAGAGACAAAATGAGAAAGTTCAATTCAGTACTTTGTAACTTAAACTTTGTTGGCAATGACAGAGGTCAAACGTGTCCTGTAAGTCTTCACCAGGTTTGCACATACTGTAGCTGGTGTTGTGGCTCATCCCTCCATGCCGATCTCCTCTAGAGCAGTGATGTTTTGATATTGTCACTGGGCAGCACTGACCTTCAACTCTCTCCACAAATTTTCTATGGGGTTGAGGTCTAAACCTATTTGAAGGTGAAGGAGTGCAAGGTCTCTAACATCCACCAGCTTTGTGATGTCATCATGTAGGAGTGGAAGAGGAGTCCATAGGCAACATGTGAAGCTCTAATGAACTCCATGCCCAAGAGAGTTAAGGGCACACAAAATATTGACACGTAGTGCACAATTTTCGCTTACTTTTTTATTTTTTATTTTAATAAATTAAATTGAGTTTTTTTTAGGTCACAGCAGTACATTTACACTGTTATACAAGCTGTAGACTGATTACTTTAGATTGTTTCTTCAGTGTCGTTATACGAAAAGGCATAACAAAAAGTTACAAAAATGTGAGGGGTGTACTTACTTTGTGAGATACTGCATATATATCAACCCCAATTTCTCTAAGACTGCAAGAGAAGGTCAGCTTATTCTAAAATGTCAAAAATGAAATGGTTAAATATGTACAGTTGTGGTAAAATCTTGTCTATCATTCATCTTGTCTATGGTCTCATTGGTCTATGGTCAGTGCATTTGCTTGTAGAAGCTGAGCGTCCATTCACTTCAATGAGACTGCATAGAACAGTTTTTTTTATCAGTTAGATATGATTGAAGCTGTGGACTGGCCTCGGCTGGCCTTAGCTTCCGCATAATGATTGGGAAATCAGTCAAAAGGTTGAATCACATTTTTTAAACATTGAAACTGTGTCTGGAGTCGAAAACATTTATTTATTTATGTACATAATTTGGGGGTTTTGTAGGTGAAAGACTAACCCATTTCTTAGTATTTGCTTGACGAAATTACTTGATCATTGCCATTGTTCATTGCTTTCAATGTAAATATAACACACTCATAGTATTTCCTTGTTTTAGTTTAACATAATTTCAATATTTCCATTTTGGAGTTTAATATAGTTTTGTTAGTTTGTTGTTGGACAGTGCAGTCTCTTAGCTGTACAAACTGTTATCATTAGTGGCAACAATTGGATATAAGTCTATTATATTATATGGATATATATATTATATGTTATATATATGGATATTGGATCTATAAGTCTGTTAAAGTTTACTTCTTACGCCCATGGGACAGTGCTGTCTAAGCAGCCTAACTTAGTTTGGGCTTATCTTGGAATATCCTGTTAATGGTAAGAAAGACATAGAATCTATTGGCAATGGAAAAAAACATGCATCTAACACAATTTCAATAATGATGGTCTGTGTAGAGGTTTTACTTTTGCTTATTCATTTATGAGTGAGTCATATTAAGTGATCTCAACTTAAAGAGCTACACTGCTCATAGTCATCAATAGTTCCATTATTATGAGGACTATTATATGAAAGAGCAGTGGGCGATGGCTGCTACTTTTAAACCACTCCAATATCTCCAGATATACAAAAGCTATCCAGCACACACAGAGTCACAGACACAGTATTTCTACGTGCACATGCATTTGTGTAAAATTCTGACATCATACAAATGTCTACTTTGTACAATCGTTAACATAGACTGTTGGAATACCAGAATAAACCAACACAGACACGGGGAGAACATGCAAACACCACACAGGCAGAGTCTGAGATCAAAGTTGATTCATGAATGCTGGATCTGTTTCATTCTACAACTACAACTACAACGCCACAGAAATCATCATATTATATTATATTATATTATATTATATTATATTATATTATATTATATTATATTATATTATATTATATTATATT
>JAUZSV010428488.1:0-10391 GCA_034780495.1 Parotocinclus cesarpintoi | reverse complement strand
AGTAACAGTAGTTCTTGTTTGTACATTCGCTATACGTGTAAATCGTACAATAAAGGTTTAAAAAACATTTAATATGTGACATTGCACGTCCCGTCTTGTAACATAGGGCATGTTTGTTTAAATCGGACCAGGAGGTTATTAGGACCAACACAATTACGTTCCGATGTGGTCCCATTAACCGGATTCGACTGTAGTAGTTCTACTAATTTTTAACACAGCTTAGTAACAATAGTTTGGAACAAAGTGCAAATAAGTAAAGTTGGAAGGGGATAAAGGCTATGAAATTAATAAAAAGCATTAAATGATACAACTTCGTAATATACTAGCACTATTTTTTTGATTTGTATATATGCCATGTGTTTGCGTGGATAAATTTTGTCCTTACTGGGCAACGTGGAAACAGTTTTGTGTTGCCGTTGTGGTGTGAAAACTCCAATAAGTGAAAAAGGTTCAAATAAAAGAAGGAATGAGAGATGCCTTTAAATTCAATAGCAGGTTTGAGACATCCTTGTGGAGTTCAAGTAAAAAAAAGCTTAAGTGTCACCTTACAGGTGCTTTCACAGCTGGCTAATGGCACTTACATTCACTGTGTGAAGAAAACGAAAACATTTATTTACTTCTGAGTATGTCAGTGTCACCACAGGTTTAATGCTACAGCGGTTACTGTTCAATCGACTACAATTTCCCTATTTTTAGCTTTGCTTAAAGCTCGACTGATGTCACTTTGTATAAGCATGTGTTATCCAAAGCCACTACAATTACAGGTTTAGAGGCTCTACTACACAATATTACATATACAGATATGGAATCTCCACAGACCAACACTGATAGTGGATTGGGTTGCGAGACCTCCGCCTCTCCAACAGGTTTTGAGAGACCTCCGCCTCTCCAACAGGTTTTGAGAGACCTCCGCCTCTCCAACAGGTTTTGAGACACCCTTGCCTCCCCAACAGGTTTAGAGACACCCTTGCCTCCAACAGGTTTTGAGAGACTTCCACCTCCAACAAGATCTGAGAGACCTCCGCCATCAACAGGTTGAGAGACCTCCACATGCAACAGGTTATTTCATCAACTTTTTGCTCAAATTCTTTTCAAATTTGCATGCAGATGTTAGCTGACTTTCACAGAGCCCTGACTTGATCTCAGTTTTATACCCTTAAGACCCTTAAGAGCCATGTTTTTAGATATACTAATACCCCTACTAAACTTCACCATTTCCTTAACACATCAAATGTACAACCAATATAAACGACCAAACTTTGAGCATTCAAAACAGCATTAAGGAAAATAAATACAACATCCAACGCCAACCATCTATCCCGTAGATCATGCAATAGGCTATTGTTATTTTCAAACAACAAAATATCTTGATTATTTTTCACACTTCACCCAACCCTCGTTTGTGTGTGTGTGTGTGTGTGTGTGTGTGTGTGTGTGTGAGAGAGTGTTTTGAGTGCAAGATGGTACCATTAAAAATGTATCGCACACTGCGCCTGGCTTCCAGAGCAGGGTATATTTGCAACGACAGAGTCTTTGGCAACTCATAAATGATGCATGCCTGCCTTTCTTTTATCATTTAAATCATAAAGCTCGTTTGGTCCGTTCATGGACTGGTGCTGGCCCGTGATTTCATTAATGCAAACAACTGCGGCAGAGAGACAGCCAGAGAGAGAGTGAGGTGAGGACTAAAAATACATAATGCATAATATTATATATATGCTGACACACTTGGGAGGATTGTGTAACTAGCCATAATCAAAACAAGGAGAGACTGGTTGTGTTAGTGTGATAGACAGAGTAAGAGAGTGAGAGAGAGTGGAGTGGAGACAGATAGAAAAATAAGTACAGATGGTGAGACAGTGTGAGCAGGAGGCAATAAAAAAGAAAGCTCGATAGAGAACGTCTGAAGCGGTACGTGCTCACTACAAAGTCCCTTTTTATGTCCTAAAGTGTGCATGATGTATCTACGTTGTATCTCCTTCAAGCCCTAGGAAACAGAAAACATTAGTCTTGCACTTTTGGCACCACTGATCAAATGACGTTGAGATTTCAAACAACTTTTACAGGGAACAAAGTCTTCCCCCAAAGTTGGCACAATTGCCCAGTCACACATCATCCCTACTTCTACATTCATAACACCTGTCCCGAGGGAGAAGGGCGAGCGATTCAATTCAATTCAATTCAGTTTTATTTATATAGCGCCTTTTACAATAGAGTATTGTCTCAAAGCAACTTCACAATATTACATATTACACATGATATAATCATGGGGGTGATCGGGAGCATGTCATCCTGGACCAGAGTGCCCCCGCATTGGCTGTGCAGTCACCACAGACTGCCAAAGCACACTGATAGCGACAGGGCATGAACATGATCAGATTGTCCAGCAGTTATTGTGGGATCCTCTTCATATTCATTTTGCCATTTTTGTGAGTAGTGAACATAACAGGAAATTTAGGTTATGGTTTTAAGAACATAACCCAATACATCATTATTAGATTTTTTTTAACCAATGGGAGTCAGTATTGATCGGGCTCTAACACACACACACACACAGTACTCACCTCAGTGTGTCGTTGATGGAGGGCATTGTACTCTTTCTTCATTTCTGCTTCTCTTTCCTCTAATCTTCCAACTGTATAACAAAAAAGAAGTTTATTTTCATCTACCTATTAATATTAGAAAATTAATTAGTGTCTTACAATTAGACAGTTTCTGTAGATTTCAAAAAGCTCCTAAGAAGATACTTCAAACGATTTGTGAGGAAGGAAACTGCAGTAACATCAAGAAACCACTAGAGGCCACAAGAACATCACAAATCACAGAGCAGACAGAACGACGCGTGCTCAGCATAAGCTATCACTTCTCACAAAAATAGTCATTGTTTTTCGATTCATTTCCTCATTATAAAACAACCAAAATCCTCAATAATTAATATTTTGTAAATACCTAAAAAGATCAAACCTTTTGGTATGATAGAAAGCAACACAATTCTACAAAGATTTAATATGAGAAAGAAACAAAAAAAAATTATTAATACATGCATTGAGTGCTTTGAAAAAAAATTGGGAACCACAATCAAGTACGATTCTCTTAATTAAGGAAATTAAGGATATAGAAACAAATATATTTAAAACATATTGGAAAAATTCAGCATATGCAAGTGGAAAAAGATGCTGCTTGGTAGAGCAGATTCCTGAGGGAGGAACTGGTCCACCTTGCAGTTAAAAAAAAACATATTGGCTTAAGGCCAGGAAGATTTAACTTTTAACTTGAGTGGCCAAGTTAAAGCCCTGACCTAAATCCAATAGATGAATTGTGGACGAGGCTGAAGTGTCAGCATGACTCAAGACCTTTAGGAAATATGACAGAAACAAAGACTGAACTGCTAACTAAAATAAGGGGATAATTCAGAATGAATATGAAGAAGATCCCATAAGAACTTCTGAATAATCTGATCCTGTTCATGCCCCATCACTGTCAGGGTGTTTTGACACTCTTGGGTGACCATTCACCCTACTGAACTGTCAATATGGGGGCACTCTGGTCCAGTTTGCCATTTTTATGTTCACCCCCATGAATATATCACTTACTATTCAATCACCATAACTGGGTTTATATCTCATTTGCGAAATCAAACAACTTCCTTTGGCTTTTCTGGTGATCTTGTTTAAGGAAATACAATCAAATGCTTCTTTTTAATCGTTTCATATTCATTTTGAAATATCCCCTCGTTTGTGTGAGCACTATATTTTACAGATATGATGCTTCTCTGAATGTCCAATGAAGAAGCCAGTAGACGGACAACAACAAAGTGACACAATCTTTTAAAATAGATCTAGTAATGAGGTGTTACACAGTCTTAAATGCAGGAAAGACATATAATAGGTGGCTACTGCATTCCCGGAAAAGCCACAACACAAGTTTCTGGCCAACTTTTTCGCATTAGCTATTTACAGACAGGAAAACATGTAAGGAGGTGACAGAATGGACTGGACGCGTCAGCTGGTTGTGTGGTAAGAAATACACTGCCCACACAGAGCACAGCAAAAAACCACATGATCATCAGCCCATCATGTGAAGAAGCTGAGCCGCCCTGCAGGTCTTCTCCACTTCAGACCTCTCTGGGCCGAGTCACAGCTAAACTGGGTTTATTTAGCACAGAGAAGAAACAGGCGTCTGCAGAAATTAGTTTTGTTTTGAGTCGTCTTGATCCAGAGAGATTGTCCTTAACACCTCTGTCGTTATAGCGACGCGACCGTTGTCAGATGGTCGTTAACCGGCGCTTACCTGTAATTTTATTTCGTCCACAACGCTTTCTATAAACTAATCCATCCTGATACTTTGTGTAAAAGATTGTTAGAAAGTTTTCAGCCAATGAACTAGACCATTCATGGTAAAACTAGTACAGCAGGACCTCGGTTCTCGTCGTTAAATCTTTCCGGGAGGGCCCGTCGAGTACCCAGCCAATGTTCCCCATCAGGAACACTCGTACATTAACCTACAGGCGACCAAAATCATAAACACAAAGCATGTTTTATAATACAATGTTGGATATCTAATGTAATTTGGCGAGTAAGAGATTAAAAGTAAAAAGTAAAAGCAAAACACTTACTCTAATGGTGAACTCAAGGCACTAGGTTCTATGCTAAGCTAACTGCAGCATGTTTTGGAGGATTCAATTGAAGTTTTCCATTTGGTTGGCTGTCATTACTAACCATTTTAGAAACCTATTTGCACTTAGTATACAGTACTGTAGATGTAATGATAAAGAAAAACCCAAACACAGCAGAGATCTGTACTGAGCAAGGGCTACTGTGAATCTGAATCACTGTGCTGTGCACGGAATCGTCCATCATGAATCGATTTTTGGCTGAAACAAGTCACACGACTCGACCCACACAAGTTTAAGCAAGTAAGCAGAGTTTATGTGTAGCAAGATGCATCTGGAACCGAATTACCAAGCTCAGGGGAGATCGAGAACAGAGGTTCCACTGTAACGTCACTAAAGCGGTTGATGAAAGCCGACTGAAATTCCTTACCCTGATCTGCGTAGTTCTTGGTCTTGAGCTCCAGCTGCCGGCTCTGGGCCTCCAGCTGCACCACTTTGCCCTGCAGATCTTTCCTTTCTTGTTCCTGCAGGTCTTCATACTCTATATACCTCTAATAAACACAGAGCACTCGAGTTAAACACTGATATCACCACTGGGGCTGTGCTGGCACAGGGTTTAAACTCCAGCACTGCCAAGCTGCCCCTGCCGGGCCCTTCGGACAGTTGTACATTTTAGGACTATATCAGTTAGGTGCTCTGGATATGAGTGTCTGCTAAAGGCATCCCGCTGTACCCCGCTTATTCTGGTCAGGGCTGTAGGGATTTGCCTGGAAAGGGTCCCAGTCCTAACACCATGGAGTCAAACTCAGACACTCAGGAACTGAGGCAGGGTTTCCAGCAGCTGGTTCTTAGATAAATGACTAAATGGTAATAAATGGGAACTTAAAATCGCTAAACAAATAAAACGTACAGCTCATGTTAACCTTCACGAAAAGTATTTTGCTAGGGCATCAGGGTGGATACGTGCAGCTCACATTATTTGCAGTACAAATCAAGCACGGTTGCTGTTTGTTGTTGCCCTCATCTCCCACCTGTATGTAAAGTTGAACACGTCAGTTTTACAGCTGCACTCGCACTTGTTCAGACCAAATGCAAACAGTTGGCTAATGTAGGTGGAGCGGCTATAGAAAACGAAGGGATGTTCTCTCCTACATTCGCCAGATATATTTCATATTTTATATTTGCACTGTGGTGATTTAGTGTTCAAGGTCTTTTTGGAAAAAATTGACAAAAAAAAAAAGACCGTCCAGACTGTTACCAGTAACAAGTCCAAAGGCCAGGGTCTGTCACGGTAAGGGGCTGTGGCAAAGGTCATTGACACTTCTGTGATGCAGCATTAATGCAGAAAAGTACATTGAGATCTTGGAGCAACAAGCATTGCCTTCAAAGCATCATCTTTCCAGGGATGTCCATGCATTTTTGAAGAACACAACGTAAAACCACATGTTGCACACATTACAAAGGCAGTGGAAGAAAAAAAAATCTATTAATTAAAAAAATAAAAATAAAAATAAAAAAGTACAGGGACTGGTTTGGTTGCCAAACTGTGTACCTCTAATAGTTTCCAGTGATCAGGGTCAACGTTTGAATGTTCAGACGTGTTTCAAAAGATGTAACCCAAATAAAAATTTACCACAACACAATACTCAAACTCTCTCACTCTGACATCATAAGGAGCTCACGAGAGCCGATCTGCCTGCGAGTCTGTCCGATCTAAACAATGCTCCTGCTTTCACAAGTTTTATCTAACATCATATTACAGGGCAGCTGATTCAGGACTATGTAGCACCTAAATCTCATAGCAGCATCTACATCAGTACTGAAACAAATGGGCACAGTCTACAGGAGGAACACGAGCCTCGGGAGCTAAAAACTCAAAGTGGTGTGATGCGCACTGAGGATCTGGGTGAGGGATCTTATGACCATGAAGCTCCCGTCCTCATGTACATACAGTCTCGGCCTCTGGCTACTAGGAAATGCAGTGTATAATAAACAATTGAATTTTAACTGCAATAGAGAGGACAGAAATGGCTCTAAAGGTAGCAGGTACAAACGCAGGTAGGCTTTTTGTCCTGGCTAGTGAACTTTGTATTATTCTCTTTTTTTTAACAGATAAGACATGAATGTTCACAACCTTGCAAAGATTTTGGACATTTCCTTATTATTACCAATCCTGGCGCAAACAAGCTAAATCTAAATAGCAGCAGGTTTAACAGCTGCACATGCTAATTCTTTTGAACGTTCCTAATAAAGTGAATATTTAGTATTAAACACGTAATCACGATGCCTTGGCAACCCTTTATCAAAACTTTTTTTTTTTTTTTTTACAAAAATTTTGTATTAATAGTCAAATTAAGCAAATAGTAACAATTAAATTAAATAATATTAAAGATTTGAGATATCAGGAAGTCCTTGGAGGCACATCGTCTCCTGATGTGGTTGATGGCAATGTGAAGCATCTACAAAACAAACGCTGCAGGGGGTAGTGGTGGCACTGAAAATATAAAAAACAAGAATATTTCTTACAAATATATGAACACGTGAATCATATATAAAAATAATGTTGTTAAAGTGTTTCGCCTCTTTTTTTATTTTGAATCTGAATGATGTTCCATGGTCTGGCATTTTTTTTGTTTTAGTGATATAACAAAAGTTATAGCTTAGATCTATTCATATCTGTGTGGTAATTTATTATATTGTTGTACAAAGTCAAAACTAATGCCTCAAACCTGTCCCGCACGGCAAAGTAAATGGTTTGTTACTTTAACAACAGTATCATAAATGCAAAGTTTATGTATCTCATCTGTGCCTCTGAGGTTTTAAATAACGCCACAGCAAAAAATGTGCTATTGTAACAGTCACCAAATGGAAGCCTTTAAGCCTTTGAACATCCTCAAATTCATCCTCATCTTCACTATTTTTCAATTGGTGAACGGAAGTTATGGGAGCGTGACATAGTTCATAAAAAGACAGATGCAATTGCATAGTTTGGTGTCGTTACAGCGCCGTTTTAATTTCAAAAAGGATGTCTTTAAAGTCAAATAGCAGCGAGCATACAAATTGTGGTAGGCCAGACTTTCGCGCATCCGCCGATGATCATATTTGAAAAAAATAAAGAAAAAATTTTTGGTATTTCTCGGATCCGCCGCAGCAGCAATGATTGAATAAAAAATAAAATAATAATAATACTTTTCAGCTTTATCCGCCCTTCGATGGAGGGCCAACGGTTTTCTTTTGTTCATTTCACTTTTTTCCAGATTCACTTTAATTTAATTGTAGGTTAAATAAATTTTCCTTTTGAAATAAAATGTTTTTATATTTCTTCTTCCTTCCTTGTATTGATTCCACATAGTCCTCCAGAAATTGAAAAGTGCTGAAAAATAAAGATTTATTTTTATTTTTTCTCCTCCCTCCTCAGTAGATTCTTAAGTAGGGACATCCGAGGAACAAGCAATTTTAAAAGTCTGGCCTAATGGTGATTAACGCGCTCACCGCCGGATAAGGATGTGTTCTCATCCCGTATCATGTGGATGTTCTCGCTGAATCACATTTAACACCGGGATCAATCATAGGGAATTGCCTGTTGGTTGCAACTACAGCATTCTTCTGGGAAAGCTTTCTGTTAGATTCCATTCAGCCGCAGGTGCTGATGTTGGGCAATAAGACCAATCATGTTAAAACGATCCGCTGGGGTTAAGTTCTGTGCAGGACTGCCTTAAGGTAGTGAACTACTCACTTCAGAATATCACTGGGTACGTTTACACTTGGGTTTTCCTCAATCCTAATTCAATCGTTCTGATTTTGCTCAACATGCACACGGAACTCGACAATTGTTTAATTTTTCCATTTATAACCACTTTAACGTAATCTGGTCAAACCTACACACTATGTCAGTTCGTACAAATGTTACCATAGCAACATAAAGATGCGAGTTTGGCCTATAACAAGGAACTACTAATAGCTGGAGGTGATACCCCAGTTTTCGGTCATGAGCTTGTGTTGAATTGTACATAAGAAACGGGGAAGGAGTTACAATTCTACAACATTTTTTGCACATATTTTTATGAGCATTTGTTCAAAATCTTTTGCTCATCCATCCTGCTGACTACAACTATGCACTGTTTAAAGACCATCTTTGACCATCGTTTTATAACTCGACAAGGTGGCTGCTCAGATCAACAGTCAATCAATGCTGAAGATTCACGAGCAGAGGTAGGAGTTAAAAAGCTGAAAACTTTAATCTTACCAGTAGGTACTTTTATGCACTCGGTTGAAGTGTTTAGAGAGTTTTTATGCTAAAACCGGTACTAATGCCAACCTTCACACCGAGACCAGACTGAGACGCTGCATTAAATTTGCAATCGGAGCCTGTTCTCATTTCGGCGTTGCTTGCATGCATTAAAATCAGGCTCACCAATCAGAGCTCGGTTGCCTGGCAGAACAGCTCATCCTGAAAGTAGAAGAGCACAGGAGCTTATAGGACAAGCAATAGGTTAAGTCTAAAATATGGCTTTTAAATAAAATATCTGGTGAAATGAAGCTGAAAAAACTGCAGAATGATGGTAATAAAACCTCGCAGCAGCTGTATGGAATTATTTTCTAATTTATCGAAGCGCATTCTAGTCTGTTCATGCCCACAAAAACACAAACTAGAGCTTCTTGCAATAAACTTCGCTCGTGTCTTTGTTTGTTTTAAGTTGACTATGTAAAAGACACTGCAAAATCTTAGAAACACATTAAGAGAAGGGAAATGAAAGAAGGCAAAAGCAATCAAGATGTCTTTTTAGGGTGTTTCGACAAAAAAAATGTTGCACACTTAAAAATCACATCCGCGTTTTTCGTGTGAAACAAAAACACGCACTGAGTGATTTTCTGCTGCTTATTTGTACTAACCTGTAAAAGGTGTTCTGAAATGTATGTCTGTCCTATTGTAAGTAGTACTCCCTTGTTTATCCCTGCCACCACCTCTATATTCTTTCTAACCTATTATCATATAATCTGGATCACATTCACTCATTGCGTGTCTGTTTTTTTTAAACTTCCAGACTATTATTGCTCCTCCACCACTTTCCAGTTGGCACCACCTGGCATCCGGCAAACCCAGCTTTCCCAGTCAGAATGCCACATAACGCAGCCATGGGTCAGCGCTGAAAACGAAGCGGCTTCAGAACCAAAGCCAGCGTGCTTTTTAATGCGTGCATACTTGCGCGTTGTGATCTTGGCTTGTGCTGAACCATGGAAACCAGAACCGTGAAGCTCCAAGCAAACAGCACTTGCAGCAATGCCAACTGCTCGAGGCACGATCACATGGTACATGAGCAAATTCTGTAGAGACCAACATATTTCCTCTGGAATGTCTTATGTAGGTGTTTCTTTCTCCGTCTTTGCTCGTTGCTCATCATATGATCTAGCCAGGGTTCACATGACGGCTCTGCAAAGGAAGAGAGGCTGGCCGTGTACAGCCTGCTGCGCATTACACAAATAATGACTCCCTTGTGCCCAAATGGACACAGAGGGTACAGTGTGCGGCCACTCTATTGACAGAGCTCTCTAAGTGAACTGCATCTTCACTTGCCTTGTTGTTTCAGGGGAATGAAGCCATGGCTGTAGCACTGACAATGGTTAGAATGGATGTACTGTACTGTGCAAAAGTCTTAGGCCACCACTAGATTAGGTATACATTGTTTCAGGAATGGTATAATGAACATGTATGGTGATTTCGCAGTCTCTTTAGCAGAATACAACCAGAAAAGATAGGAAATGTGCATTCAGTATTAAA
>JAUZSV010428477.1:0-10392 GCA_034780495.1 Parotocinclus cesarpintoi | reverse complement strand
GAGAGCGATCCCTCCGCCGACCTGGCACTGCCCGGTGAGTGCCACCTTAATCGTCATAATCATCATCATCAACAACATTCTTCAACTTTTCCTGCTGCACCTCGTTCTTACACTCTGCTGGCTTGGCCAAACACACACACACACACACACACACACACTGCTTAAACCTTATGATATTTAAAGTGCCTTAATTCTAAAGTTTGATGCTTGTTTGCTCCTGTCCTCTCCTGTCTCTTAACCTTCTCTCTCTTAATCTGACCTGGCTTCACTCTCTACCCGCTCAGCGTCCGAGTCCTGGTCTACTGCGGTCGAGGAATATTGAGACGGGTAGGTGCAAAGACGACGTCGTTTTTATTTCGGATTCTATTCACGTTCGGAAGCAAATTTAAAAACATCCATATGAAGACTCGTGGTCATTTCATTGGCCGTTCTGAGCCCACGGTGAGGCCGGTAAAGGGTTTAGGAGCGGTGCAGACCGCTGTTTGGTCCGTAAACAAGTCGGTTCAGTGCAAATCTAGGACAAAAAAATGTCAACCTTTATTTTGTCGACCCTGACCGTTTGCGCCTCGCCTCCTCCTCAGGATCATCGGGGTCGATCGAAAGTCTGAAGAGCCAGAGCACCAGCAGCTCCAGCCATCCCCTGCTCTGCCTCCCCAGCGGCCTGCACGTAGAGGACCAGCGCCTCAGCCCATAGCACCACAGCACCGCGGTCCCATCTGCTCCTGCTCCTTCCATTAGTTCTCAATCCCCGGAACGAGTCCCTGAACGGCTGGCCTTTCGGTCCAGGGTGTGACTCTCAGTATAGCACAATCTTACGTCCCCCTTTAGAAGGTCGATTCACACGTTTTTGGTTTCCCTCACACCCGCCTCACGGAACAATCCACAGCGGCTCGGCGCAAAACCCAACGCCCACCCCACTTTCTGCAGGGTCTGCAGGGCGTCCCGTCAGTCCAGCATCGCGGCGTTCAGCGTGGTTTTTATTCCATTTATATTTTTACATTAATTCTACTCGAGGAATGTTACGCACCACCCTCGATACGGGCCGCTGTTTCACCCCGATGCTGGACCGACCAGACGCCTGGTCTGTTTTACACTATTTTGAAATCGTGAAAAACGTGCACGGGAAACGACACTACACCGGACCGCTTTGCCTAACGTTTCGAAATTTTAAGCGTTCTGGCTCAACTTTGTACCTCTGTTGCATGTATGGCGTAAGTCACTTCGCTCCGGTTCCACTAGAGGGCGACAAAGTGACCGTCGATTTGTTTCTTAGAATAATTTCTCGATTTTATGCAAATTATGACGCAGCGACGCGACACGTTCATTTCTGTAGAGCTGAACTACACGAAACTTTCACTCTCGATTCTGAATACAAGAAAAACGAGCTATTTCTCAGACCGATAATCGTGCAGAACGATGCTGAAACGTATAGAAATATATCGATTATTTTTCCGTTTTAAGGCCGTAGTGCAATCATGTACAGTCCAGTAAGTTTCTTTGGAGGGACTTTGTTTAATTTCAGTGTGGTTTTTTGTACATAAGTCAGTAGTTCTGTATAAAAAAAATATCTAGCATTGGTACATACACTACTTGGTCTGCAAATATATGTTTTCTCAACTTTCAGTTCTTCAAAAAACAAGCCCAGACTCAAGTGCTCTGTGACTTTTGGATTTCCAATAATTAGGCTTTTCTAGATGATTTTGATGCTTTCCTTTTCAAAGCCGGGGGCACGAATCCTATAAAACCATAACTCTGCTATACGGCGCATTTGTGTTGAGTTAAAATTCACTTGATTTAACCTGATTATTACGACATTTGTAACGAATCTTGACGTCACCCAGACTGACGTGAACTTGGCTTTGTACGAATCACCGCTTCAAGCTTCTGTATAACGAGAACTGTATATGTGTATGTACTTTAATCGTTTTATCATAAAGAGCTGTACACGTTTCCACGCTGCCGAGTCGTTTATGTTTTGCACCAGCTTTCACTGGGATATAAAATGACACCTAATTATCATCAGTGACCCACTATAGCCAAGGTGCAGCTCTGAGGGCCTGGGGTTCAATCCTGGACGACGGTCGAGAGTATATACAAGCTAGAGGCCCCAAACTTTTAAACAAAGTACCCACATTGATCAGTTTTACAACAAACAACAATTTAACCCCCCAAAAATATCACAATCCTTCAGTACACCGTCATTTCGAGTTAAAGCAATACCCGAGGTGACAAATAAATAAATAAAATGCTTCCGAAAAGGTTTACGCAAAATAAAAACAATGCAAAACATTCTCTCCCTCAGTGACTAACCTTGATTTATGCAAATGTTCCCAAGGGGATGAAAAGAGAACATTTTTCTTGAACAAAAAAAGTGTTATATATCATGGAAAGTACCCAAAATGACCAAATTAACCCATTAAGTATGATAAGTCAAGAACAAACTGCCTTAAAGGTTTGTATGCTTAATAAACACAGCGTGTTTACCAAACACATCCGTGCTGCTCATTTTCACTGCCTAGACATTTTGTGAAATGCTTAAAATCTGGAAAGAGTTCCTTCCTTGCATGTTATGTTCTAAAGATGTCGGCCGTTGTTTAGCTAGCTGTATTAGCTTACTGGTTTGGAATTAGAATGGAACTCGAGAACATGTTGCCTGATAAACTACAAATAAAGCTGATACAAGTCGTGATTTTATCCTCAAAACGTGTTTTCTTACCTCAGAGTGTTTTCTCTGTGCGCCTGAATAACCCGTTACAACCGTGACAAACAAAACGTCGAGTCAGGGAGTAAGTTGGTAAATGACGCCACCATTTTACAACCTTAATATCTCCTTAATATTACTAGCTGCCATTGAGTTATCATCCATATTACACTTTTTAACACTTATTTAACCTTTAATCCAAACAGCGAATGCACGAACACGTTTTAAATCGTGTAAATAAACACGATATGGAAGCTCTTATACTGAATGGGTAACTTTTACTTGTTTTAAGTCTTTCAAATGAAGCTTAATTGTCTCCATTTTGTGACACTGAATCTAAAAACGTGCATGTTTATCCCGTCATAATGAATACTGACCAACGTTAAACAACTTTGTTATTTTAATATGGTTTCTCTTGTTACTGTTGCTCTTTCTATGAATAACAGGACTATTTTTGGTCGCATTACGTCCATACTTATAACTGAGTACACCCTTAATGGTTAACCAAACGTGTTTTCTTTTACAATAAACGTATAACATTAAAACATTATGTAGGGTACTGGATAGTAAGGCGAGTTATCTTGTCAGGTGTGATAACAATATCATCAAATATACATAAACAACATTTTAAAAAGATTTTAAGCATTTTAGAGTGTAATGTTGAAGACATCTAATAAACGCTATTTTTAGTGTTCTATAGTTTTTATTTATGTTTTGAATTCTATACCCTAATATCCTCATATTGGTATGCAGGACAGGTTTCAATGTACATATTATAAAAGTTTTTGTTTTTTTTACAGGTAATTCTATTCATTGCCTGCACGTTTGGGTTTACGTTCGTTGGAATGGCTCAAACACTAAACATTGACCAAGTTTGTTTACGTTCCTTGACCCGCAGTGCCAAATCTTTGGCAGTTCTACCTAGCAACGCTTATAAGATGGTGCAGTGATGGCATATGGCCACAAGATGTCACTGTAAATCAGTTTAGCGTTAATAGAGCGCGAACACGGGGCTGTCTGGTTTAATCCTATTTTTTTAGACTCTTTGTTTATGTTGATATCTGATCCATACGTTACAATATACAGCCCTGGCTATCAGAAAGGGGTTTAGGGACATTGTTGTGATATATGGCTGGGTGAAGGGTGTAAGGTGCTAAGCGGAAGGCGGGTTGGATGGCGGGGGGATTTTAACTGTGTGTGCGGTTTTAGCGCCTTTATTCCAGACTTGGCGCGTTAGGATCAACAATCATGAATACAATGAGTGCCAAGCGGTGTTCATGCTTGTGTTTCTCTTCAGTTTCTACGTTTCACACCTTAAACAGTACTATGGCGTGTTCTTTATAAGTTTTTAACTATTTATAACAACAGCTACGCCCTTTGGGACACTAAAGTCCAAAATAAAATGAGAGTACAGAACAATATGGATGCGTGTTTGGTATAAATACGATGAGTATATGAGTAGTAAACAATAGAATATAATATACTTGCCATAAGGTCTTTACTTCAGTCCATAACTATTGAACGTAAGACCTTTTCAGACGATTCACTGTTTATGCAAGCTCTCAGCAGTGAGATGATTCGCTTTTACTTCATTAAATCTGCAGAAATCATGCCATAATCAGGATTGTTCCCTGTGTTAGTGAACATGGGACTGCATGTGGAAGTCCTATAAACGATTCCCTGTTCAATGTACACCAAAGTTATGATGTTGTGTAAATAATATTTTATATTACACTACAAAGTTTTTGAATGCAGTATACTGAATACACTGGATAGCCTTAATGGTTTGCAGACTGTAACCTGGATGCTCTGTAATTTCAGGATTAAAAGGTCTAGATTTATTACAAAAATCAATTGGTAGTCAAGTGGCTCCTCTCAAAATTCCCAAGAATGTAAAATGTGCTTTTTTTTTTTACTAAACTGGCATGCTGGTCCAACAAGACCATGAGCACCAGGCCAGCATAAACCAGTTTGGACTGATGTGGAACTTGTCTTGCTGACTGACCAACATCCAAAAAGCAGTGGGTCCACCTGTAACCCATCACCAGACCAGTATAAACTTGTTTGGGCCAATATGGAACTAGTACTCTATTGTTGAAAGGTTTTGGGCAGGGAGGTTAATATGAATGACACCCAAAAGCCTTTAAGGTACACCCTAGTTAGTGTGGTTAACCCACAGCTCATACGGGTGACCACTCTGGCCTCCCAGTGTCCGAAAACAGCAGCTGCTAGAGTAAATGTCCAGAGCGCGGTATCAATACGCAACGATGTTCCCTTTGGACGCGTAATTAGGCGTGTAATTCTGAAATAATCAGTCCTACTGATGGTCAGACTAATATATTGGGAGCACAAAAGGCTCGGCTAGTATTCTGGTAAGGACCCTCCCCTCGGTGTCTTCTCTCCACATCGCGGTGCGCCAGCCAATCAGGACGCCGCGGCTGTTAAAGGCTCGTTAATAGCGCACACTGTCGGTTTAAGTCTGGCTCCGTTTCTGCCATTGTGGACCATGACACTTTAGACGTTCCAGGCTTAACGTAGATCTTTCTAGACGAGAATGGACTGAGCACATTTCCAGGAACAGGAATTTGGGCTGTTCGCGCTCCGGTTTGCTCCATGCACTTGTTGCGCGCCTCCGTCTAACGGACTTGGAATCATCCAGAAAATTAAGCTCCCACCATCACCCAGGTACGAACTGCTTCCTTACCTCGGACCAAATCTGAACGAATTCGCCTAGTCGGTGGCGTGTTTATTTATTAAAAAAAAAACACAAAAAAAAACCAACCGTGTTTACGTGTGGCTGCTTCCCTTCCAGATCTTCCAAACGCACGGAATCGTCGGTGGAACCAAACGCGTCACCATGCCGGTGTTGAGCCCCGAGATGGCCAAGAAGTTGAACGAGAAATGGATGCTCTTGCACTCGGACGACGAGGAGAACGTCGGTGGGGCGATGAGCTTCGATGACAGCCTCACCAGCCTGCACTGGCTCCAGAACTTCTCCGTAAGCGCTGCTCCGGACAGGGCGCCCGGGTTCGCCTGGCGCCCGCAACAGTTCCTTCACCCTCCAGGAGGAACCGAGTCTCCTTCCAGCCCTCCAGCCGGGGACACGGCCGCATCGGGCACGGCTCATACCCCCGGGAACCCCGGAGCATCCTGCAGCAAGCTGGCTGGCAGCACCATGTACTCACAGCTGCTCGGTCCGGCAGGTCAGTCGCACCAGGAGATCGATTACAAAACCAACCCGCACGTTAAACCTCCGTACTCTTACGCTACGCTCATCTGCATGGCCATGCAGGCCAGCAAGAAAACCAAAATCACCCTGTCTGCCATCTACAGCTGGATCACCGAGAACTTCTGCTACTACAGACACGCAGAGCCCAGCTGGCAGGTAAATACTGACGACTGCTCTTTAGTTTATTTATTTATTTTATTATTATTTATTTGGATTTTTTTTCCAAACAACAACCCAGTTAGATATATCATTGAGACGGTCAGGTGAATAGCATCAAGTCATCCATCCATCCATCCCAGATCTATTTATCTAAACACCTGGTTTGTGGATACTTTTATACTTACAGGATATTCTTAATATGTATATGCATTTTTAAAAATAATTCACTTAGATTGTTATCTCATTAAGATACACATTAAAAAAATACATATCACTTTTACTAGAAATACATTGTTAAACAAATCTGTTATTTTTATTATTTAGTGCTGTTATAAATTCATTGATGAAATTTGTCATACCTGCTTAATAAAATCAAGGTTACAGATATAATAATAATAATAATAATAATGATAATAGGTTTTAATATTAATACTACTATTGCTTGTGTAATTATTATTTTCATTAAACTAAATAAATAAATAAATGTGATTTAATAATATTTCGTTAATATTTTAGTGTATTAATAAATTATTATTATTATTATTAACTGTTTTAGTTTTTCATTTTTATTATACCAATTTACAATCAAAATATAATAGTTATTATTCTATATAACATATATATTTATTTATTTATAACTACTCGTATTTGTATTAGATTTACAATAAAAATATAATAATATTTATAAAAATTAAATATTCTGTAAATTTTTTTATAAATAATATAAAAAAAATATATAATATAATAGAAATTATTATTATTTATATCATTATTTAATTTAATTATTGAATTATAATTGTTAATATTAATGCTTGTTTGTGTCGCTATTATTATTCGATAATAAAACGAAATAAACATTATTTATTATTTGGTTTAGTTTGTATTATTAAAATATAATTAGTATTTTATTTGATTATTAGTATGTATTAAAATGTATTATTATTCATATAATTAGACAAATTATTATTGTTATTATAATTGATTATTATTCTTATTATTTATGGTATTGTCTAGATCTTGCGTGAATTCTTTATTAGATAATAAACTACATGGACAAAATAATTGTTGGTATTTATTTATTTATTCTAAAACAGAAACATTTGATTTTACTCCAGATTCTTCGGCTCTGTTTTTAAGGAGCTATAAATGACAAGAAACAAAATTAAAACGTCTGACTGATCGGGACTGTAACAAAAGGCTCGTGCTCAGGTTGGGTAACGTCTTTGCAATGGGGCTGTAAGTGCGATCTGAACCCTTCCCTCTAAGCCCAAGGGCCCCAGAGCGTCCTGGGGCCTGTGTCTTTAATGATGGACCCTTAGGGGCGAGATGCTGGCAGCCCAGCACAGCTGATCATAAGAAACATGCAGTGCTGCATT
This sequence comes from Parotocinclus cesarpintoi, assembly GCA_034780495.1. Lineage (NCBI taxonomy): Eukaryota > Metazoa > Chordata > Actinopteri > Siluriformes > Loricariidae > Parotocinclus > Parotocinclus cesarpintoi. The sequence goes on along the minus strand of JAUZSV010428477.1, from coordinate 2,927 downwards.
ATAAGAGAGCCTCATTATGAACGTTTGCTCTCCTGTACACACAACACTCCCTCCCTCCCTCCCCCCCCGGCGTTCATCATCATCACCCCGCACACACACACACACACACACACACACACACACACACACACGCAGATGCATTGGGGCAGGGAAACGGGACACCTCGACCTGCTGCACAATGAGCTTTGCAGCAGAACCTGAACCTGAATTTATACCTCGATTTCTTGCAGAATTCGATCCGGCACAACCTGTCCCTGAACAAGTGCTTCATGAAGGTCCCGCGGCAGAAGGACGAGCCGGGCAAAGGGGGCTTCTTGCAAATCGACCCGCAGTACGCGGACATGTTCGTGAACGGCGTCTTCAAACGGAAGCGGATGCCCGCAACCAACTTCGGCACCCAGCGTCAGAACAGGCCGCTCGGCTCGTCCTGCGCCTCTTACGGCCCCAAAGACAGTCAGCAGCCAGTCCAGGAGCCCCTGGCGGGGGTCAAGCGCAAAAGGGGAGGCGGCAAGCTCGGGAGGATGTCCCAGTCGCCCCTGCTGGCGAGCGAGATCAAGACGTCGGACGTCCTGCGCGGCGATTTCGACCTGGCCTCCGTGTTCGACGACGTCCTGAGCGGGAGCGGCAGCACGTTCGAGGACCTGGACATCAACACGGCCCTGAGCTCGCTGAGCTGCGAGGTGGACACGTCCTCCCAGGGCCAGCACGCCGGCGCCACCCCCAAGTGGTACGGCAGCGAGGACGAGCAGGCCTGCGCCTACCTGGAGATGAACGGCATGATGGGCTGCAGCATGGAGGACTTCCAGCAGCAGCAGCAGCTACAGAACCAGACGCAATATTACGAGGGAATGGCCCTGTTCTCGGATCTGCACCAGCAGACGCAGCCGTGGGAGATTAAAGAGGAGGCGCAGGCCATCCCTCTGTCCCTGGATCAGGGCTACGGTCTGTGCGAGGGATTCTTCTCGGAGGTGCCCATGTGGGACAGAGGAGAGGCGTTTCTATAAGCTCTGCCACCCGGGCGTGCCCAGTGCTGGTCTGCAGACCTGCGGACTCTTGTTTTGCTACATTAGCAGAAATACGATGTCGTTATTCCTGTCGTTTCCTTCGGACCTTCCCTTCGAGAATCTATGCTGAACTCTCCTCGCTCTCGTTTTGATTACAGGATGGAGGATTTAATAACACGCTAACGACCGGCCAACGTATCGACGTAGTGGCAAATCAGTTTGTAGCCTAATCGAGCTAAATCGACAGTGTATTTCCTTTTTAGTCGCCTTAATATTTTAGATCTTATTATGTCCGTTTTTCTTTTTAAACAGACATCGGTGGGAGAAAGGATGCAACGAGCCAAAGTGCTTTGCAGAATTATTTTAGGATGAAAAGAAAACCCAGCACAAGCACTTTGATGCAATGCTCACGTCTCGTTCCTATGTAATCGACCTTTATAATTTATTTTAGAAAACGTCCGACAATGCAGCTTCGTTCCTTTTTTTGTATACAAATATATGAACATACGAATCCTTCCTTTTTTTTTACGCAAGCTGTTTAAATGCCATGTCCTGATTTATTATTCTTTTTTGGGATCAATTGTAAAAGGCAATATATATTTCCAGGCGAGGACTGTTTAGGAATTGTTTTTGGGGTTTTTTTTGTATTATTGATTTCTTTCGGATTCTAACTTGCAAAATTGAATCAAATTATATCTGTACTTGAATAAAAAAAAGGATCAACCAAAAAAAAAAAAACAAAAAAAAAAAGGTGTGGCTCCACCCCGTGAATGTGAGAGCTTTGTTTATTTTGTTTACGGTTGCAAGGTTACGTCGATACCAAAGTTGTACTGGGCCAGTTTAGAGACATCAATTTGCCCGACTCATGTCTGGAACGTGGGAAGTAACCACACATGGATACGGGAGTCCATGGGGGATTTGGAGGCCAGGGCAACACCCTGGACTCTTTTTGCAGCTGTTTTAAAGAGGGTGCACTCGGTTTGCAGATCCATTCATCTGTTTGCGCTCGCTCCATCCAAACCTGATCTTAGCTTGCTGTGAATAAAGTGTCCCAGAGCCAGAGCCGTCCACGATGGCCATTGTTCTCCAAACCAGGTCCACATGACACCACGCACAGGTTATAATTCCACCCAGAAGCCATTCAGAGACGTTTCGGGCAGGTCTGGACTGGCCCGGCTTTCTTGCGCTGCTTTTGTTTTCACTAAATAAATCACCGTAATGCGGTTTCTGTTTCCTCAGACCTGAGCCGCTGTGAACCCTAGCCTTTATATCTGCTCTATAAGGTGCTGGGGAAAACCGAAAAGTGAAAACTCACGGGCGAGCTCAGGCACCGTTCGCATTTTCACCTCACGAAGACGTGTCGACGCCAAAAGCCGGACTCAACTGTAAGCTGTAAGCGATAAGCAATAACGCGTTCGAAGCGCAGAAAAATAATACTTTCACGCTTAAAATCTCTTTTTAATGAAAAAGGAAAGAGCGGATTATTCGATCGGGTCGGGAACCCCTCCGAAACGCGGGGATAATTCGCATTCCTGGGACGTCGGGGAGAAAGCGCGGACGTTAAGTCCGGCTCCGTGCTGCGAGGCGAAACAATGCCGTGCCCGGTCAACGTGTGAAGCGTGTGTCGTCGCACGGATAAGCAAGAAGTCAAAAAAGCAAAAAGCACAGGGTTTCAAACTAAACCGCTGCTAGTTGGTAGCTTATTAAACACGAACCAAGCGTCACCCAGAGTGGTGTAAAGCACACACATCGGACTCTGGAGAGGCGTAACTGTTGCACGAGTTTGGCCAAATTTAGCTAAGAAGAGTTTGAGCACCCCGGCAACATCGGCTCCATTAGCAGCAGCTTTGAGTGGTGAGTCCCTGCAGTCATGTTTCCAAAATCTGAAACATGGATTTGGCGTCGATTGGTGTCCATCGGTGA
>JAUZSV010428476.1:0-17999 GCA_034780495.1 Parotocinclus cesarpintoi | reverse complement strand
AAGGAGATGGCTGGACTGACATGTAATGGCTATCGTACCTCCAATAATGAGAAGAAGCAGGTCTGCCTAAGTATTCTGTCATTTGGGATGAAATTATCAAGTGCAGTTCTTTAACATAGCCAGAATTACATTTGTTTAAAAACTTTTATATCATTATATGAAATTACAGGTCGCTTCTTGCAACATAACCTGTGCTCCATTTATGGATCAGTCAAACAGCACCAGAGTTCATTTGTCAGGTGCACTAATGGACTAATGGAGCAATCGCACCAGGGCTCATTTTAAACAAACCAAATGTGCCAAGTATGAACACACCCTAATTCACGTATAAATGACAGAATAATAGTACGAGCCAACCTGGCAACCCCTGCTGACAGAAAGATAAATCGCAGCCTTGAAGGCATTAAACAGCATAGTAACATTAAGTTTAGTTTTTGTTATTGGTAAGTATTTCAAAATCTTAAACAAAGTATCTAAATTACTACATGACAACAATTACATCCATTTTGACCAATGTCCTGTTTGACAGACATTAAATGGTGCATACCTGTATGTAAATACCGAAGTACAAAAACAGTAAGCACTTACATATGACATTTCACATGTTCTTCTGCTGGTGTTGTCAACTTTGACATGCATAGTCTTTCTCTATCTCTTTCTTTCTCTCTCACTCTCTTTCGCTCCCAGGTAACAAACTGGCAGGGTAAAAATTGCCATGGAAACATGAGGTTTGTGATTGAGATGAGAAACAGTTGAGAGAATCTAGAAAACGTAAGTGTGAGGTTTTTGTTGTTCAGCGGCATATGTTATATGCATATTTTGAGTGGGAAGTATTTGCTCATTTTGTTAGAAATATTTTCTTCCCTCCATATGTAATTAAATATGTTAGCACATGGCACCCTAAAGCGGCCTGCATGAATACCTGCGTGTGCTTCATTTTCAATGATCAGTTCCACTCTCTAAGCAAGCAGACATGTAGCCTTCGGCTGACAGTTTCTCCTCCCACATACTCGCATCATCCTCACAGTCTTTTGGAACACAGGCAATCTAACTACATTTCCAGCTTTTTTATTTCAGTTTTGTGCGTGTACAATTGGCAAACACTTTTTGGGTGACTCATTCAGTCTGACTCATATACTCGACCAGTCATTCATTGAGGTTTTTGTTGTGTGGTTTGTAGAATTAGATTAACAGTCACAGTGATACAGCATGCAAAAGGCTCTTGAATAAAGTAATTGGGGAGCATAGCGGAGATGACTGAAAGATATAATGTTTAATAATGAAATCAAGGAAAACAGAGGGAAGGGAAGACTATTGCTACATTTTACACAATTTTCAGTGTTAGGCAATGTAGGTGGGACAGGTGAGGCAAACAGTTTTAACAGTTGATACAAATGACCAAATACTGGTGTAAAACATTAGATCTCTTTTGTTCAAGCTGAACCTTTGGCCCAGTCTGTTGTCCTGAGCACTCTGGAAGAGGTTTTGTTCCAGGATATGTCTGTACTTGGCTGTATTAATCTTTTCTTCAATTGCAACCAGTTGCCCTGTCCCTGCAGCTGAAAACACCCCTATAGCATGATGCTGCCACCACCATGTTTCACTGTTGGGATTGTATAGGGTTTATAACGCCAAAAAGTTAAATCTTTGTCTCATCTGATAGAATCTTATTTTTTATAGTCTTTCATGAGAGTCTGAGAGTCTTTCATGTGTTTTTGGCAAACTCTATGCAGGCTTTCATAGTCTTGCACTGAGGAGAGGCTTCCGTCTGGCCACTCTGCCATAAAGCTCTGACTGGTGGAGGGCTGCAGTGATAGTTGACTTTGTGAAACTTTCTCCCTTATCTCTACAGCATTTCTGGAGCTCAGCCACAGTGATCTTTGGGTTCTTCTTTACCTTTTGCACTAAGGCTCCTTTCTCATGATTTCTCAGTTTGGCTAGACGGCCAGATCTAGGAAGAGTTTCCAAACTTCTTCCATTTAAGGATTATGGAGGCCACTGTGCTCTTAGGAACTATATTCAGACCCCTTTAAATTGTAAAATCGAATATATTCATTTTATTTCTCATTAATGTACAGTCAGCGTCCCATCTTGACAGAAAAAAACAAGAAATGTAGAAATGTTTGTAATATATGTATATAAACAAACTCTGAATAAGAAAAAGTTAAGACAGAATGGAAAATGCATATAAAAACACTGGGTTTCTTACATTTACTTTTTAAAAAGAAAAATGTGACAACACCAACCCTGTACTGTTGCACATATTAAGACATGTTTGCAGGACGAAATAACACCTGAAACACAAAATCACTTATGTGTGGTGAGGAACGAAAAGAGAATCTCAGTCTTGAAAGAGAAGAAAACATGGTAATTTTCCTTTTGTTTTTGGTGTTTTATATAATAGACAAGAATTACTGCGGTTGTTGTTGAAATGTTTTCATATTGTGCTTGTATTATACATTATTGTTACAGTAGCATGAAAAAGGCGTTGTGACTATGCTAACATTCATTTTGGTGAACAATGTGTTTCAGAACATAATGTGAACCTGTACTATTGTACTAAAAACCATTTACATTTACATTTATGTCATTTAGCAGACTCCCCTATCCAGAGCGACATACTGTTGATGGTCTTACAATCCAAGCAATTATGGGTTAAGGGCCTTGCTTAAGGTCTAAAGAGTGGCAGCTTCTCAGAGGTGTGATTTGAACCCTGGACCTTCTGGTCCACAATACCACAGTAACACCTCAGTAATACAACAACAATAGTGACATTAATACGCTATGTAATACAGTGGTATGCAATGTGAAATACAGCCCATGTGAATGATGGCACACGTAGCTGCAGAATATCATGACTTTCTATACAGTCTTGTCTCAGCAGACACTGGTTTACTGAGTGTGGAGCAATAGACAAAACATTTATCAGCACAGAAAAAGATCTCATATGTAAAAAAGTGCATGCACTAGTAGTGTGGTACTCATGGCATGTAACCAGCAGTAAACATGATTTAAAAATGCCCCTACAGATCAATACTTATCAATCTGGATGAAACTTGCAGTCACAGATAATGTAGGGTCAGACAAGAGGATGTTTACATTTACTATATTCCTTTCCTCTGTGAATGGATAGCTTCGGTTCCTGGTTATTACAATTACACTAGCAGATCTGAATTTATTATATTCTGTCCTCTGTGATATTTATTCACTTGAATGACTTTACCAGGCAGAGACAATATGTTTTTTAAGTGAACCATAGGTACAAGAACAAATACAGCCAGCCAGCGTAGGAACTTGGCACTTGTCCAGTGAACATACTTCTGGTTCTGCATAATTTTCCACTATACTCATAAATATTTCATGATACACTCATGTCTGTGTACATAGTGATTGTTATGTCAGTGTGTTATACAGTTAATGGATTATTTATTGGGCACATAAAGTGTTTCTTGCTGATTTGCCTGTTACTCATGTGTTATTAATAAGGCGTGAAATGCGTGAATTCAGCATTTAAACTCAAGTTATCCTCTTCTTTATATTAGCAGGAAGTTACAATCAGTGTCATCCTTGAGCAGCAAATATATGGTTACTGCAAGGGAAAATAACTAAGGCAGAAAATGTTATGATGACAGTTGTGAAAAACTGTTATGTTTTTGGCCAAAGTACAACACATTCTAAATCTGTTTCATCTGTGTCCTCCTTGGTTCAAAAACACAGCATATGGAAATGTTTGTGCTGTGGCTACACAATGGTCAAAAGTGTATTATGGACTGTAGTGGAGCATTTTGCATGCTAGCAATATAGTGATCAGTTCAAGTCTGTATTTAGTACTTCACTATATGGATAGGATACCACATAACAGTTGTTTTATTATTCATACTGCATAACACCAAATTTTACAGTGTTTTTATGTAAAAACTATTTTAAAAACGATGTGGTAACATCAATAATTCATTCAACAATTCATTTTCTTAATTCAACAATTCATTTTCTAAAACTGCTTAATCCTGGTCAGAGTCACAAGAAAACTGGGGCCTAGTCAGAAGTACAGGGCACAAGGCAGGAACAACCCTAGATAGGGTCTCCAACTATAGACATGGCGATAAATCCATTGCAAGGCACTTGCGCTCACATACTCATTTACACTCACAGACTAAGGGCACTATAGAAACACCACCCGAGCTAAAACACGTCTTTGGGATGTAGAAACTGGAGTACCCGGAGTAAAGCCACGCTGACACACGAAGCTACGTGCAAACTCCACACAGGCAGAGTCTGAGGCCTCGATCGGACCAGGGGTGCCGGAGCTGTGATGTGACTGTGCCAGAGTTTTAAATGAATTAAAGGAATTGAATAAAGATTGATACAGGTCGCAACCCTGAGGTGGAGTAACCGGGCACCAGCAGCTCCACCTTAAATGTGGGCAGGGTTTGCAGCGTTATGAGAGTGTATAAATACAAACCAAGCCTCACGACCGTCTTAAATACACAGACAGAAGAGATTTGTGGGCAACCCTAGGAAGGTGATACGTTCGACTCCCGATAAACGATACGGTAACAGCTTGTGATTTTTTCATTATTATCCAGTAAACATTGAGTGTGGGATGTTTTTTTTTTTTTCTTTCCCCCCTTTCCATCCTTTGAGTAAAGGATTTTGGTAGGTCACGTGATCTTCATACGCTGCGCTAGACCTGTGTTAAACGTGTCGAGCCCATTTTGTTGGTTTGGTTAATAAATTTCTGGTTTGCTCTTTAGTTTAAACTGACAAATTAAACAAACCACCGTTGTGAATGTTAACTAGGCGTTTTCTCGGGTTTTAATGAGGCGCCTCGGGGTAGACGAACTGGACTAATCCGGTTTTGCGAGATTAGTTTGGGCGCGATGTGGTTCGATTTTCTCTGTTAACATATCACTGTATTGAACATTTTGTTTCGCTAGAAATCTGTTAAAATTGCTCGCATTGTTTATCGTGGTAGTACCAAGTTTAGTGAGACGTTTGAATTGTACTGTTATTAACGCGACACCGGGAAAAAAAGTCTGGTTACACGTTATATGGGGTTGCCATGTGTTTAAGCTAGCATACATTTTCCCATCTTTTTTGTTTATTCATATACGCATAATATTTCAGAAACGGACAAAAATAATAATACATTTGTTTAATTTTGTATTTTCCAATCTCAACTTCTACTCTGTCTCTAGAATGAATAACAGTTACCGCACGACCTGGCGGTTGTTCAGAAAAGCTGCCCTTAATCAATCGTATATACGTGCTATCAAAATGAGCGTTACATTTGTATAGTTTGGCAGTCATATAATATGATTTAGAGCGATTCAATATTAGAACCAAACGTTGTCCGATTTAAACGAAATAGTTAATACATCTTGCGTGCTCCAGTTTTGCCGGAAGCTGCAGTTTCGCTGATGCAACATCTGCCTTTCTTGCCACGAGGACATCGCTAGATGACCTACCTCGTGCACAAAACGTGGCTTACAAGCTGTTCTGTTTCTCCTTTAAAGGTGTTAACAAGATGTCAAGCGAAGCAGAGGTAGACATGAAAGACGTGGAGCTGAACGAGGTGGACCCGGAGAGGCAACCCATGAATGCTGGTAATGGAGAATCAGGATCACCTCACACTGAGAAGAATGGCATTGTGAAGCTGAAGATGCCTGAGGAGAAAGAGTCCAAATTCACTGGCTTGTCCAAAGAAGAGCTGCTCAAGGTTGCAGGGACACCTGGGTAAAATCACGGTTATCTTTCCGCTTGCGCAAACCTGTTTGTTCCCATTTTTTTCCCCTTTTGCCATGCTTTTAATTTACACTAGACTCACATGCTACTGCTGGATCATTGAGCTCGGTCTTTAACCTTTAGGTGTTTGGACTTGATCTTTTTCTCAGTTCTATGTACTTTTGTTTAAGCAAAAAAAGGGCAGTGGTAGGGGAAATCCAAGCTGACATTGGTTAATCCTTGCTCACATGCTGGTAGTTTGACTTGGAAAAGACAAATGCTGCACAAAAGATCTACAAACTATGTCAGAAATCGTTGTCATTAAAGACGGCTGAGCACTGATCGGTGAACAAACCACTGTGCAGACCATGGTTGTCTGAAACGTTGGAAGTCAGCAGTGCACGACAAGCTTCATCCAGCCAACGCAGCACAAAAACACACTTCGCAAACCTTGGCGAAATTGTCCTGAAAAAAGTGTCTTGTGGCCAGAAGGCGGGACATGCATGCTGTCACTAGTTCCATTGCAAAAGCCACTGTGCTAATGCTAGTTGAGAGAAATGGACTCAAATTACTTTCTAATAATTGAGAAGGTGTATGCTGCCAAATTATCATCAAAGTACTGTGATGAGAATACACTGCTCTAAAATAGTGAAATAACCCCCTTTTTTGTGAGCAGTGTATTATTGGGATATTCTCTAGCCTTGGAGCTCAGTAAGACAACCCAGCAGCATAAATCATTCTGTATGTACTGACTCAAAATCCTACCTAGGGACTGTCTTGGTCTTGGTGGTCCCCAGAGGAAAATCTTTCCCAAATACTCTGTAGTGCTAATACTATGCAGTGTAGCTGCTTCACACTCATTCTAAGCTTGTGCAAGCAACAAGCTATGTGGTCACGTTACTGTACAAAAACATCGTCTTGCAAATGTACCAAGTTTCATTGTTTGCCTCGTAGGTGGGTGAGGACCCGATGGGCTTTGCTGATTCTCTTCTGGCTTGGTTGGATTGGGATGCTGGCTGGTGCCATTATCATTATTATCCAGGCCCCACGATGCCAATCTCTTCCTGAGATCAACTGGTGGAATCAAGGCCCCCTGTACCAGATTGGAGATGTCGAGTCATTCACAGACGCTAAAGACCTTCAAGGTACTCGCAGCTCAGCAGAATTAGTCCTGTAATGACAGGAAGTCGGGTAATGGGTTAGGGCAGGAGTGTGAGCACTTGGATCATCTATACTAGATGACAAAAGCATTTTTTTTTCAGGAAGTCTGGCACAGTGTCACATGCTCTTGTGACCACTGTAGTTGTCACTTGTGCTTTTATATGCGAAAAGTCTGTATTGTACATTGCTCACAAAAAGTAGCTTTTTCATTGTTAAATGTCTAATTTTGTAGGGGTGAAATAAAAAAATGGGACGATTTCCATCGTTGGGTGGGACTACACACACACACAGACATAGATATATAGATCTATCTTCCATCCCTTCCCTCAATATTCATTCAATATGCATTAAATAACTGGGGGAAAAACATTCCTTTGGATAAAAAAAAAATATATATATATAAAAAGATAAGTTAATGTATTAACTTTATTGTCAGTATATCTCTACAATCTACGAAATATAGGTTGATATATCATATCTACAAAACAGCTGAAAAAGTTCATCACACAGGCAGATTAAGTCAGTCAAATGCACACTTTTGATTAGGAGTGCAGTGACACACTAAAAACAAATATTGACTATGAGAAATATTGTGCAAAGCTATTGCACGGATGGAACAGAGAATTCTGTTAGCAATTTTAAACCTAAAGGGACTGAATATTTGCAAGAAACGAATGGAATTTAATTGTAAGCCAAGTATCGGAAATTGAATCAAATCCAGAGGGTTGTTTGGTTTTGTTTGCTATGCGTCTGAGGTGCCACAGGTGTTGGTAGTTGGCTAGCATAAACAAATTGAAGTGAGCATGAATGGTCTCCTGGTTTTGTGGGAACAGTAACAACCACAGGCTTACCTGACTTTTTTTTCCTTCCCTTTCAGGTTTGATGTCGAAGGTTTCTGAAATGGGGGCTCTGAAGATTAAAGGAGTGGTTGTTGGTCCCATTCATGTTCCCAGTGATGGCAAGCCTGAAGACTTGAACTTGACCAATATCTCTAATAAAACTGGCAATCTGACTGACTGGCAGAAGTTTATTGAGATTGCACACAAAAAGAGTGAGTTTTGTTTGTGCACTAATAACCTGAACATCAGTACTTTTAGCTTTGTTTGTAAAATAAAAATGTTTTGCTTTGGCTCAGGTATCGCTGTTGTTTTGGACTTGACCCCAAACTACAAGGGTGTGGATCCATGGTTTGTCAAGAACTCTACCCAAGTTGCCAAAAAAGTCACGGTATGATTTAAAGCACCTGTCTTTGTATACATTGCTGCAGGTTTCTTTAGGTCCTACTGGTGTCCTCTTGCCTTTCAGTCTGCTGCTGATTACTGGCTGAAGTTCGGTTTTGACGGAGTCCTGCTGCACGGCGCTGAGCTTGCAGATGCTGCAGTGCCGTCGTTTTGGAGTAGCATTAGAGAAACCGTCAACAATCATACTGTGGATGAGAAGAAAAAGTAAGTGCCGAATCACATTTTATCACACCCTTTTTGGGGCTGTGTGACTGGCGTTTTCAGTTCCGATCTGGATCACTTTCATATGTGGCAAAGAAGTCCGATACAGTTCAGATACGGGACAGAGACTCTGAACAGGCAGATCAGAGTTTGACTTTTATTTCAGCATCAATAATCGTGAGAAAATCAACATGAATAATGGATAGCTTGAATTAGATCAAATCCTGGTTTCATGTACCATGTGCAGTATGTTTGTATCGGAGGCCATCTTGTAAAGGTTATTACAGAATTAGTATTACAGAGCAGGGAGGTTTTCAGTGATGAGATTGAAGTAACAGGATCTCAATTTCTTTGGAGTAATGTCTGAATATGCACAATTTGAAGGCACATGTCAACCAGTGTTAATTTTGACAGCAAATTTTGATTTAGATTTAGTCTTAGTCATGTGACTAAAATGTCATTTAGTTTTAGTCATAATTTAATTATCTGAATTTTTTAGTTTAGTTTTAGTTGACTAATTATCATAAGAATATAGTAGTCTAAATCTACAGTCAATTCAGTCGACTAAAATCTAAAGGGTGTGAAATGTGAATACTTTTTCTTCAGTTCACTTGAATTGTTAAAGTCATTATTTACACTTACACAAAATGAAAAAAGTATTAACCAAATATGGAATATTATTAATGTTTGAAATACCAATATCTTTTAACAAACATCTTTGTTTACCTGACCTTGCATACTGAGCAGAACAATAAAATATGAATTACGAGTAGGTTTGCTATGGCTGAGAAATAAATGCATTGTTCATCACAAATTACATAATACGTGCTTTACCTGAGTACACCAAAAGCAGCAGTGCCATTAGTGCAAAAATAAGCACCAAACATATAACAGGAGTATTTAGAACTAAATTTAGTATTCACAGGTTAATTATTTCACGACCTCAAAGGAGAAATGTGCCCATACATCGACTCTTCTTTTTGTCCCTGCTAACATTGTCTAGATAACTTAAGTTAAATCAGGAATAACGACAGTTCACAAAGCTAGAATGATCTTTTTGGGTTTAGATCAAATTTGTGTGTTTAATTGGATAGCTACCCGGCTTATCCCGCCTCTCCATATATGTCCAAGTAGTTTTCTTAACTTGTCCCTGCCTTTTACAAAGCTAATTCAGTTGGACGTCACCTATGCCGAACATTTTCGTGTATTTTTTTATTCGTTGACGAAAGTGTCAATTAATTTTGTCATAGTTTTAATCGTTGCAAGTAGTTTTTGTTTACTTATCGTTTAGTTTTCGTCATGAAGAAAAGGTTTGTTGACGAAAACTATAACGAAATGAACACTGCTGAGAACTCTGAGAAACACTGAAAGCTCACTGTTTTGTTCCTGGAACCAATCCATACATTGTCGCAATGAAGTGTCCTCCTGCCCTAGGGTAAAGAGCTTCCATGAGGTATTGAACATTGTCCAAACTGCCATTCACAAGTCTCAGAGGACTCCTACATCAGAGGTCTACCATACATCTTTAATCCAACTGTACCAGCCTGAACTTTATCGATTCACTCTGCCTGCACCAAATTCTGACCCACCCATCAGCATGATACAACAGAAATCTGGATTCATCTGACCAGGCAATGTTTCTGTAGAGCTCGCTGATCCAATGTTTTACTGTTTTGCCCATTGTTTCGGTTTCTCTTAGACCTCTGTGCCACTCGTCTCATCCTCCACTTTTACATTCCATCTGTTCTAAGGACGGATAATGTGTGCATTGAGACCCATTCGTTGGCTCATCAGCATATTTTTATGTTTATTTTTTGCTGCAGTCAGTGCTCATGTGTTTCATGTCCATATATAGAAGCTGTGATTGTAAGTGGGCGGGATCTCTAATGAAGTGGTCACTAAGTGTATAACATTGTTATAGTAGTTACTGTTGAGTTTTTTCTCCCTTCCCTTTCTTCCTTTGTTTTGAACCGAATACCAACACAAAAACTGCTGACTCAGACCTGAACTGTTTGTTATTCCAAACTGCTTCACTAAACAAGATTTCAGAAAAATTCCAGGGCATTTTCAGCTAAAACAAGGTGAACGGGTGAAATAACGGTCCCAAGCACCGAGTAAAATGAACAACAGAACGACAGGATGGCAGACAATCCAACAACATGGAGGTGTTAAGTGTTAATCCAGTTGGAATGCACTTGTGAGATCTAAAGCTGGCCGTCGAAAAACATGAAATAAGTTTAATGGAATGGGAAAACTACCACCTTAACCGTATGCAGAACTGCTCCGCAGCTACTCAACGGCCTGCGGTTCCATTTATTGCCAGTAAAAAAGATTTCCTTATTTGCTCCATGGCAGTGTTTACATTATTTTTCATCGCTGACTGAGACAAAATGCTGGCTCAGTAAGGACTAAGCAGAATGCAATGTACTTGCTCTTTTCATTACATGGACGTCCACTCACAGTTTAGGTGTTGAAGCGGAAACTCTGAGCTTTTTTTTTTTTTTCTTAATGAGTAGATTTGGTCAGATCATAGGTTTTAAGATTTGCAGAGTTTGCACAAATGATGATTATGGTTAATCTCTGTGCTTTCGGCGTTGGCACGGAGATCTCACCGAGGTTGACACATACATCAGTGGACAGTCTGACTGGTGCCCTGGGATAATATGTAGGCACGCTTTGTTTCTGTAATTGTGCAGAAACCACTATCCCTTTTCCACTACCCCATTATACTCCGCTCAACGACGTAAAAGTAGAAGCCGAAAAGAGTTATGGCCGAGAATGAAAATTAAGACGTCTCTCGTTTGTGTAATCCTGCTACTTACAACAAACCGAATTACCCCCTTAATACTGTATGAAATGACCCCTTTAATGCGCCGTTTTATTTCTGCTCCGACCCCCCCCCCCAACCCCTCACCCACAAGTTCCTCCCCGTACCGCAGTGTAAACAGAAAATCTTCCAAAGCGCACTTGGTTTCGACCACAGAAAATGGGTGCTTTGCATGCAGTTGGACCAAGGTCAGAAGTGGCTGACTAATAGCCGGTCATTGGACCATTGCGTGGCAAACACTGGGGCAAATTCCCTTCACAGGGTCCACCTAATCACAGTGAAACGGGATTTAGTGGTGCAGGAATCCGCCTCGGTGTTCAGGGTGGCTTTTTCTCTCCTTGCCTCTGGCATTAAAGGCTGTCATTATGAAATGATGGTTTGTGTCGACTGTCCACAACACGCAAAGCTTTTTGCTTGCTTTGGTTTATTCTCATCGCTGGAAGAGAAACATTGGTGGCTGCCATCATTACCACGGTTTTGTTGCACTGTGACGTACTGATCCTGACCTCTGGTTGCAAGCAGTTTGCTTGGCATTAGACCCGTTCTTTGTGTACCAGTGTGGGTTTCTGTAGGGTGCTCCTATCTCTCCCACTCTTAAAGTAGCCCTGTTGGTGGACTGGCCGCTGTGCGTAGTCTCCAGCTGCGAGCGATGGCCTGCATGTATTCCTGCCCTGCCCTGGACCCATTATGAGCGTGACCAGAAAATGTCTGGTTACTTAAAATGAATATTTTCTAGTACTGCAAATGTCTACTGTATCCTTGCCAGCACTGATATAGATCGATAAAGGTTTGGTTATGACCACCAGCTGCAGGACGCCGGAAGAAATGTTTCTTCACGGTACATTCCTGTGCAAACGTGAGAAGTTTCTGTGACGAATTAGAGCTGGGGAAATTAAAGCCACACAACAAGGCAGCAGAGATGATTTAGTAGAGGAGGTTTGTGGAACGTTTCGAATATAGTCTGGCTTTATCCAACAATGTAGCTCAGCATTCTTTCCACAATTCCATGCAAACGACTGAGAGACCGAAGGCTAAAATACAGGACCACAGAAGTATACAATTATTGTGCAGTTTTGGCAGTAAAGCGGTGTTCAAAACATACCACCATGCAGTGAGATGATAAATAGGAATGGTAGGAATTGACCAGCAGTGTTGATGCAGTTCTAAATTGTTGATGTTAGATGTTGTGTGTCTGCCTTGTAGATCCACATATCAAAGTGAGTGGGAAAAGAGACAATGTGAGAGAAGCCAAGGAGAAGATCATGTCTGTTCTTGATACTAAGGTAAGCCATGCAACAGATGCCCTAAAACCCATGTTTTTTTGAATGAGAAGGTTCTCTATTCTGAACTCCGTTATTGTTAAATATCAGCAACATCTTTGAAACAATTATAATACGCTAACGTGCGTCGTTGTCTCGTACAGTACTGTGCAAAAGTCTTTAGCCACCATTAGACTAGATGTAGCATAATTTTAGCAATGGTATAATGACCATATACACACTGCTCACAAAAATGAGGGAATATTTCATATTTCAAAATGAATACAAAGAGGATCCCACAAGAACTGCTGGATAATCTGATCCTGTCCATCACTGTCAGTGTGTTTTGGCATTCTTTGGTGACCATACACCCTGCTGAACCGTCAACGTGGGGCACTCTCATCCAGATGACATTCTTCTGTTCACCCCCATAAATATAGCACTTGATACTTAATTACCATAATTGAGTTTACATCTCGTTTGTATAATCTAACGATTTTCTCAAATAATTTTTAATCACTTAAAAAATATCCCCAATTTTCTTGAATGTGTGTTTGTCTGTGTGTGTGTGTGTGCGTCTTTGTCTCTGTGTGTTTGTGTGTTTGTCTGTGTGTCTGTGTGTGTTTATCTGTGTGTCTGCGTGTGTTTATTTGTGTGTCTGTGTGTGTTTGTCTGTGTGTGTTTGTCTGTGTGTCTGTGTTTGTCTGTGTGTCTTTGACTCTGTGTGCATGTCTGTGCGTGAGTGTGTTTGTCTGTCTTTGTCTGTGTGTGTCTTTGTCTGTGCGTGCGCGCGTGTGTGTGTGTGTGTGTGGTGTATTTATGTATGTATGTATGTATGTATGTATATACTACTTAAGAATTTTTTTAATGAAATCGAAATCCAAGATTACATTTTTGGCCCAGTCATGGACAACATGTTAATCTAATCTAATCTAATCTAATGTGTTTTTTGGTCATTGTACTGAATCAACAAATCTGGTTTAAAACCTTACTATAGGTGGCAGTCTAAATGAGCGCAGTGTTGGGGTGAGATGATTCATCACTTCATTCGTGTCTCTTGAGTGTTTATTAAAGACTAATTACCGTAGGCTAGAATCTGGTGCTGTTAGATAAGCAGACAGAGGAAACAGAAATCAATTTCCATGTAGATTCTCTCACCAGCACTAGTGAAATGATGAAAACACTTCATGACATAATTGGCACAGAACACCTACACAATTAGTTTAGTCTAGACAAATCCAAGGCTCAGCTTGGCTGCTAACAAGTACTAACTTATTTACAGAGAGTTCCCTTAAGCCTGATCCGTCAAAGGAAACCGTGACTGATTCCCAAAGCTCATAGATCTCTATCAGCACCTCTCCGAATCCGAGCTTCCCCGCCATCTGCTTTGGTGAGCGTACATTCCATGCTAGCGACCGTAACGCATCCACCTGCATGTTGTTCCAGAGCAATCGCGTGACTCTAAAGATGGACGTCTCTCACACCGAGCACTCGCATGTCATCGGCAAAGGGGGCAACAACATCAAGAAAGTGATGGAGGACACAGGCTGCCACATCCACTTCCCCGACTCCAACCGCAACAACCAGGCTGAGAAGAGCAACCAGGTCTAATGCCCAAAATACACACACAGACACCGCCCCAATGCTAGGGTTGTGCGGTACTGAAAAAATCTCGTTATTTTGGGGGAGTATTTTATGAGCAACGTTAATTCAATGATATCATCTAGTTCTCACACAGTGTCTTTAGTGATGTACTTTGGGATGTATTTGTTATACCTTGCCCTTATTTTTGGTGGAATGATTCTGCCTAGGCTTGCTGAGTGTGTTTTTGTGTTAATGCTTGGTGGTTAGTTTGCAGATGGTGAAATGTCGAGCTGTCTTAAACGGCAACTGATTTCCGACATAGTCTTGCCATCTTTTGGGCAGCATCAGTTTAGACTGTAAGGCTGGTGGTGTCTGCATTTTATCTGCTGACGTCACCACCCCAAATGTTTTGCCTGAATTATAAATGAATTTTAGAAATTAATCAGTTATTTTTTTCATTCATACATTATCTTCTGCTTAATCCACACGGGGTCCCGGACCAGCCATTGCCCACCCAGTAACTCTGGGTGCAAGGGCAGGAACAACCGTAGGTGGGACGCCAATCCATCGTAGGACACACACGCACACAGACAGACACACACACAGGCACATGCTAAGGGACACTTTAACAGACACCAATTAACCTAACGGGCATGTTTTTGGACTGTGGGAGAAAACCAAAGTACCCGGAGTAAACCCACGCAGACACACTCCAAACAGAAAGGACACAGGCTGCTACACCCTGGGATTGAACCCGGGATCTTCTTGCTACCCACGAGCCACCTTGCTGCCCCAATTTTTCTAATTTTGAAAAAGTATTTACACAGTAGTGTTACACAGTAAAAATGTATGTCAGTTGCAATAATTTGTCACTTTTATTTTTTTGTTGCGTTGGACAGGTTGCCGTTTTTTATGCATCACAATGTTAAGATAAATGGTAACAATGGTAAGATAAATTCCAAAGCCAAAACCATCCACGCGTGTCGTGTGGGGCTCAGATATTCTTATCTACCAAAGAGGGGCACTACAGAGAAAGTTTGGGAACCACTTGATTCATGTATTTTATGTTGTATGTAATGTATGTGCGTTGTCGAATATTATCACACTGTTACCGTTCAGTTATAACACGAAGAAAATAATACATCTTGCTCATGTTGTCTTATTGAAAGCATTTAAAGGTTTGATTTAAAGAAAAAAAGAAAAAATTTAATTGTCTCCTGTTTTTATGTTAAACTTTAGAACCTGATGTTCGGTGTCATCTTAGGAGGTCTCCCTCGAAGAAGAGACCTCCTGGTTAAATATAGGTTAAATAAATTAAATAAATGTGTATAGGGTGCTGGATGATAAATAACGAAGTGTTCTAAATTTGTGTCATGATGTTGAGCCTGCTACGATGGTGGCTCTTGTTCCAGGAGTTGATTTGATCCATTTTGTTAAATTAACCAATTAAAACATGTACACAGAGTCGGATTACAGACGTTTCTCCAAACTGTTTTTGAGTTTTTCTTGTTCTAACCCCAACTATCCTGGCCAGCATCCATGAATTTGTTGGCTGCAATATGGAATGTATCCTGTATGAGATTTTGGATTATCACAGTCACTGTTGGAACGCTCCGGGATGATCATATCCCTCCCCCTATAAAAAAAAAATATTTTCCCAACTACAGTTCCCATAATGCCTACTGCTTTTTCCCTGAACTTTTGACCAGTGTTTTTTTTTGTGTTATCTTATGGAACTCCAGAGGCATTTATAAGCTTTTTCAGCTTCATTTTCTGAAAATAGTGATGAGAGAAGCTGGAACCAAAGCTGCTGAAAATGTGGGCTCTGTATGGCCTGTACTCATCATTTTCATGGTTAAAGCAAACATGATTGTTGGGTTTCACTTTTGATTACGGTTATTACAGAACTGTACCGGAACTTGGACAGTTAAACTCATTTTCTGTTTAAAATACAATCAAAATTGTACTGTATTACGATTTTGCTGAGACGATGCACCAAATGAAGGAGATTTTCACTTCCACAATCTCACAGTTCACCTTAATGCTAACTTGTCTCCTCCTATATTGGTTCTTAGTTCACACTATCATTCGGAAATCACTACTAAAGAGTAGTGGCGCAGTAGTTTCTTGCCCAGTTGCACTTTTTGAAATACAAATACAAAAGTTAAAGGAAGCGTTTTCCATTTCCTGAGGGAATTTCTTAAATATGTGGCATAAAACCTCTCAGATTTGCCCGTCCCTTCCTTCACTCAAATTGTTATGCTGATAATATGACTTGCAACGAAAAACTCTGCCTTACGTATAGTAATAATAGACCAGCGCTCATATTCGTAGGTCTCATGTCCATGTGATGACAACCCCAAGGTTAACAAGGGGTCAGCCAGACAGAGTGCGATGAAGAAATGTACTAGTCCCTTCATATTCTTGGTCGTGCCCCAACAATAACATTTATATAAGTTTTGAGAAATGCAGTATTTCGTTATCACAACACGTGTTTCACTTTAAGAGAGATCAGGAATGTTAAACATCTCAATCTGTGTCTCCGCTTTTCTAAAACGTCCACCGCTCTATTTCGGTTTCATAAATCTGACGCTTTATCTTGTAATCCTGAGTTACACCCTGCTCCGGCTAATAGGAAGTAACCTTGTTGCAATCGGTACTGGATGGTTGAACAGATCAACAAACGCAGGGTTACATTCGTTAGGGGACTAAGCGGACACCCACAGGCGGGAGAAGGGGTCCAGCACGTGTATGGTAATGTGACTGTACTGTGTGTGTCTCTGTAGGTTTCCATCGCAGGCCAGCCAGGAGGAGTGGAGGCGGCCCGGTCCCGAATCAGGGTGAGTGAAAAAGGAACAGAGGCTCGTAAATGCTTGTTATGGCTTGTGCTCTGTACGAGGGTGCACGGCCTGCTCGTTCGCCTCTCGTTGAACACTTTGGCTGGGGTTCCATCTCGCCGTTTTCACAAAAGATGGTGGGAGTAGAGGTGCTGACGCAAATTTTGAACTAAATACATTGCACCATCAGGGCAACTCGTTGGTATGCAGTGCGTGTATTTGATAGTGCAGGCATGCGCCCTTTAACGATTTAACGGCGTCTTAAAGACTGCAATAGATTTGAATTATAATAGGAAATATAAATCTGTAAGTAAGTAGAAGTAACTACCTTATTAGTCGTGTGCTTGCTTGTTCATTAGATCACAGTTTTAACTCGTTTGATGTGTGTAGAGCCTTTTTTTTTTGTAAGTAACTCATTTGTGTGAATGACTTTCCACGTCATATTTGTGCCAAACTGTAAATGGGGTTCCTAAGTGTAAATGACTGTCCTATTGTAAGTAGTATTCCGTTGTTTATATATTCTTTCTACCTAATAACTATATAAACTGGTTCATATTCATTTGTCACGTCTCATCTGGCTGATCTTCCGTGTTGCTTTTTTGGCTTTCATCAAACCACAAGTATCACAAAATACACTCATGTTCTCATCCAAGAAGGTTTGTTACAGCTCTGGTTATTTTAGACTGCTAACTTGCAGACTATTTTCAGACATGTAAATGTTTTTGAGCCGTTGCCTGATTTGTAAAAATCAACACACTTTCGCCTCATTTTCTTTGCGTATTCTGTAATCTTGGCCATGTTAATTGATGACTGAGGCACAGCCGTACCACAGTGGGGGCGGTACAGTGGAGTAGCGGTTAGCACTGTCTAGCACTGTTGCCTCACAGTTCCTGAGATCCTAGGGTCGATTCCCAGACTTCACCTGTGGGGAGTTTTTGTTTGTATGTTCTGTTCATTCATGCTGCTCAGTGGTGCAGCGCTAGATTCCTGTTTTGTTCCCAGGACATAAGTACTCTTTTCTTATATATATTTATGTAAATGATTATAAGGGAGCGCTTTCCTCTTTGGAACCTCTGCTCTAGCTGAGTTTGATATCACTGGTCAACAAATTTTCAAAAGTTGTTTGTTTCTGAAATGAAATGAGTCATTCCCTAATGATTTTTAT
>JAUZSV010428465.1:0-10392 GCA_034780495.1 Parotocinclus cesarpintoi | reverse complement strand
CTGCCTCACAGCAAGAAGGTCTCGGGTTCAATCCCAGGGTGGAGCGACCTTAGGTCCTTTCTGTGTGGAGTCTGCATGTCCTCTCTGTGTCTGTGTGGGTTTACTCCGGGTTCTCCGATTTCCTCCAGTCCAAAAGACGTGTGTTAGGTTAGTCAGTGTCTCTAAAGTGTGCTCTTAGTGCGTGACTGTGTGTGTGTGTGTGTTTTTTTTTTTTAAAAACCAATTTATTGGCACCTCGTTTAGGGTTGTTGACGCACCGAGCACCGGCTGGCCCGCGACCCCGTGTGGAAGATATGGGATGATTGACCAGTTGTAGGTCATACAGGTGGTGTAGGGCAAAATAAGTTGAAAGTTAAACATCAAGGTGTCGAAATAAGGACGCTTCGTATATACAACTTATTTTAAAAGGTTAAATAAAGCTGTCACATTTGCACTTATGTCCGTCGTCCTGTCACCTGAACATAAGCGTGACCGGCAACAACTAAAACAGCATGACTTGCTTTCTGGCACTATTTCCTCTCTTTAAATAACTTGACCTGTTTCCATCTGCGAGGATAATGCGAAGCATTTTTTTTTTATTCGCTTTGCACAACAAAGGTTCTTGCTTTTTATAGTTTGCTGCTATAAACGTATTTATTAGCTGGAGTGGTTAATTAGTGAAAAAGAAAGAAGCATTTACTGCTGGGATCATCTGATTTGGCCCAGATTTCGCATTTGTGTTGTTTTGTTCTGTTCTGGTCTCGTTAGATAACAAACTCGTTAGATAAAGGTTTTTTTTTTTTAGATTTGCCAGACATATTATTCAGCTATTACGTTTCAGCTGTCAATCACCACTCAATCTTAGCATCCTGTTCACCTCACAGAGGAGCACTTTTGGACATCTGATCTATAAAAAATAGGAGGTGATAGGAAAATGGGGAGGGGGAGAGGTAAGTGATGCATAGTTACGGCTCAAAGAATGGCCCAATTACCGCCTCCCGAGGGACTCCAGTCTTGAATCTTCCCATTAGACTCAGCTTGAATTTCTCCAGACCTAAATAAATGTCTTTTGAATTTTAAAATCAGCCTGCGTGCATCTCGACATCACAGCAGTAATGACACAAAAATACACCAATTGTTACAGCCCTGCTGGAGTACAGAATTGATTCACAGGATTAGACTCGAGCTGTGGGGTTTTAATATTGTTCAAGCATTGACAATGGTGGTCATTACTGGTTATTTACAGCCTAATATAGGAATGGAAACTGTGACAAGGGTTGTTGTTTTTTTTTTTTATAAGAAAATTTAAGTACACTTAATAATCCGATCAGAAGAAGATTTCTGCATTTATCTGATTATTAAAGAGGTCATGTAAACGACGTACTCCAAATTCCCAGATTGGATTAAATAAGGATTAGAAATCCTATAGGGAGCTGGATTTTAGCTCAATAATTGGATTGCACAATGTGTCTTTGTGGCTTATTTCCACAGACATTGTTGCTTGTTTCACGTGTGGGATCTGGCAACCCTGGAATGAAATGCATCATCCGCAAAATGCCTTCCTGACACTTTCTGGAAGATGTATTTGATCAAATTAAGGATTTCTTTATTTTATTATTACCGCTTATAGAAGTTTGTCACATTTGATGGTGGTTTTGGGGTGTGTCCATAGAAGGGTAAAAGGAGTGGTCGGGGGTGCTGTGTCATTGTGTGTTTAATGCACTTTAAGTCACTTTTAATTGTGGTATGAAGCTAAAATCTTTTTACATATTCTCTGAATGTTAATGTGTTGTGAAAAAAAGTTTCACACAGAACACAATCTGACAGAACCTTTCTAACCCCCAAAAATCCAGGATATTTCATTATGGGACATTTGATTTTGAAATATCCCCGAATTTTTGTGAGCAGTATATGTAACTTGACTACACCACCACAGGAGTCATTACTGTTTTCTTATAGGAGAAGCACATTATCAATCCCTCATTTTTAGGATTCTTTTTAGGATATATAGCCCCTCTTATGGAGCCCCAGTTAGTGTTAGTGTTTAAAAAAAGCCATTCTACAAACTAGCACATCCCTTTCTTTATGTTTGTAAAGTGTAAATATTTTAAGTGCGTTGTAGGACCTGTTGATTTATTGTCAGTCACATTTTTTTTTTATTGCAGGTTTACTTTTAGAGGTCCAGTTCACATAAGAGAAGCCATGCTTGAGAGCAGGATAAAAAGTTGAGGAACATTTGAAAAACTTAATGATGGTGTTTTGCTTTGAGCAGTCGCCCATTCCACCTTCTTGGCAGATCTATTTAGTAAGTTCCAAGACAAATTTCAAAATATCTAATGGTAGCAATTTTCACAAACAGAGAAATTGTACAGAACCATGTAAATGGGTAAAATTAGCAAACAGAAAGAAACAGCATGGTTATTACTGCTTTGAAATCCACAGTATTCGAGATAAAATCAGTTGCCTTACTGGACTTTAATATTGGTGTGATTATACGTGGAGACACTGACGGGCTGTTTTGGAAGCATAAAGAACAGATATGTGAGGGGCGCAAGATATGAAAGAGCTAAGGATATCTGTCCTTTTTCCATTTTTTTCTTCACAGCATGAATGCATTTCAGAGCCAACTGATCATTTTTGTCATCAAGCGCTACAGTCGTACAATCCCGGCATCCGGCTTATTACGTCCAGAAAATTACCAGGAGTTTGATTTCATTGAGTTCTTTTTTGTTTTCTGCTCTAATCAAGCCACGAGAAGCAAATCAAAAATACCAAAGAGAGGACTGTGGCCTTTTCAATGTCCAAAAAGCGTGTAGGAACGAGTTTGTAAGGAGGACACGTTTCTGCGATCATCCCTGTGACTGGAGGGTAGAGAAAGTGGCTGGTTTTTATTCTACAAGTAGCTTTCCCATTAAAGAGTTGGCATCAGAACAAATCTAATTGGTGAACATGAGGTTTCCCACTGGTGGACCAAGACTGCAGTTTAACAAATAATACACGGTGGAGTTGTAGTGTGAAATAAGTTTAGAAAACCAACCAAAACCAAGATATTCAAATGCACCCTCAGCCTACTGTCTGTAAAAGACTCTTTAAGAATGTGTACTAACTGTTATGAGTGACAGTACGTCAATAAATACAGTATAACACAAAAATAAACGAATATCAGGAATCTCAACCCTGGTCGACCTCCCAGGGATGGGATGGGTTATTTGATTTAGAAAGAAAACAATTTACACTGCACACAAAATGTTTTAAATATCCCCTAATTTCTGTGAGCCTAATTAAGGGATAATAACTAATAACTAATATGTACCCATTAAACATGTTCAACTCTTGAAGTTGTGACAACTTTGAAGTTTATTATTTGAACTTGGTCTCAGTTTCAGG
The DNA here is from genome assembly GCA_034780495.1 of Parotocinclus cesarpintoi. Classification (NCBI taxonomy): domain Eukaryota; kingdom Metazoa; phylum Chordata; class Actinopteri; order Siluriformes; family Loricariidae; genus Parotocinclus; species Parotocinclus cesarpintoi. The sequence goes on along the minus strand of JAUZSV010428465.1, from coordinate 7,026 downwards.
TTAAGGTTAACTCCAAAATGGTTGTCGAGACCAGTCGAATCCAGTGCGTCTCTCTGAGGTAACATTAATTAAACTGTAAAACGGTAATTAATTATACATTAAACGGAACAGTTTGTCCATTGTTATTAAATATTAACAAACCATTCAAAAAGAGTAAAGCAGTCCTTTCTCTGGTTGAATAAAAAAGCAGGCTAACAGGAAAAACAGGTTCCTGCAGAATCAAGTGCAAGAATCCAATCAGTGAAAACGTTTTACTTTGAATAGTCTGACGTTAAGATCGCAAGTGTGCATATTTGGCCACTCGTTTTACCTAGTTGGTGAAGTTTAGGACAGTTTTTGTTCGGGGGCAGATTGAAATGTCAGTTTCCAAATGTAATAATAAAAAATGAATCGAATGGATGTTGTTGATTTTATTCTGTTGATTTTGTGATGATTTTGATTTAAGTTTGAGGGAAGATGGGAAAACAGAATCATCACCGTCATTTGCTTGCATAAATTAAGTTGCCTTAGTTTGTTTAAGACTATAATATAATGAGAATAAATCATCATTTTAGGCTTTGTTTAATTATAGATTTTGCTAATATATGATGGAATATTTACATTTACATTTATGGCATTTAGGAGACGCCCTTATCCAGAGTGACTTACAACTCATACAGTCTTACAATCCAAGCAATGGTGGGTTTAGGGTCTTGCTTAAGGACCCAACTGTGGCAGCTTGGCAGAGGTGGGATTTAAACCCTGGACCATTAGGTCCACAGTCCAGTACCTTAATCGCTAGGCTACCGCACCAAGTTAAGAACATAATTTATATACGTTCATTACATCCTAATTAATTTTTTCTATGTTTTTTTTCTTTTTATTCTTGTAGTATGGATAAAATCTTAATCTAGTCTCATCTCTGTCTCGGCTACTTCCTGTCTCTGGCATGACTCGGCTACTAAAAGTTTTGACCACCACAACAATCATGGACTTTATTTAGCCATAAAAGTATAAATCAAACAGTAAAGAAAAGTCAAAAATGACTAAACCTAAAGAATATATAAAGGTTAAATATTTTTAAATAAAAAAAAAATCAGAATAAATGCTCAGTAGCCATGCAAAATTCACAAATGACACGTGTTGAATTGGTCTCAGCATGTCTTTCACAGTAATTTAACCCACTTTAGTGAAGTCTTGGGTGAAGTATATTTTATTTTTTGGAACACACTGCCATGAAGCTGCAGGACACTGAACTGATCTGACTGTAAAACCCACCCACAGAGAAGACTGAAGACTTATAGGTCTACTTGGCACAAGCGAGACCTGTCAGAATGCACTCTTTGCATCTTTTAAAGTGTATGACTTACAACTTAACTAAACTTAGCCCTTAAAGCTTCTTTAAACTCCTTAAAACTTCCAATCTTCTAGCTGGTAACTCCAACCAAGTTTATGTTTTGCCACTCAAAATTCAAGTCTTTACTCTCTGTGCACAACTAATAAAAACTCATAAACAAGTCTGCTCATAACAAATCCTAATTAAAAACTACTTGAGCTGCAAATGACTAGCTTGCAGCAACTGAAATTTAATAATCCTGAATCATCTCTTAATTTTCAGAACCTTGCTTCATTACAGTAGCTGTCCTTGTTTAATAAAAAGCCAGTCCAAAATTCATTTTTAAAACTTCTACTGATGCTTCACCTTACATTTAATTGAAGTGATCAATCCTCAGTGGACCCTGTCAGGAAGCTCAATGCACCCGTTCCCTCTCAGCATATTTTGGACTGCTAGGCTTTAACACGTCTCTTTTTTGCCCGCATACGTTCCTCAAGGACTCATTTTCTGCTCTTCAGTTGCAAACAGTCCTTCAGACGAATGTCAAATCTCTGAGCTCACTCAAGTAGCACCACTCAAGCAGCAAAATGGAGAGTGTCGTTGTAGAATGAGTACAAATTGGAGGTGGTTCCAGAAAATGTGCTCCATTAGTAACATCCAGGTTAGTTGGCGTTCTGTTCTGTTTTTCGCTAGAGAATAAAAAGGAACTAAGCTGTTCTTATGCATTATTCAGGTTAAGTTGGAAGCATGGAATAATATAGAGTAATTAAACCTTTTCTTTGCTAAGGGGCACAACTCAAGCCATTCAAAACAACCACAGGCTATAATTCCCCTCTAGTTATCTCTTGCCATCCATTAAACCAGATATTTCTGCAGCATCTGCCTCAGAGCCCAATGGCAGTGTGCTTTCCATAACTGTAGTCTACACTTGACGTTGTTTACTGTATTTAGCAGTAGTATACTGACCATATATATCATATTGGACCCAACGATTGGACTCAAAACTTTCAAACTTGGATTAGTCACTCCTTAACACTCTTTTTGGTTTGTTTGTTTGGCTAATTTCACATTATCGTTAACGCTATGCTGTTGGCATCAGTGGCTTTTTTAGCCAAGCATGTCTTTGGACTGTGGGAGTACCTGGAGTAAACCTACACAGACACACAGGGGTGTGAACCCAGGACCTTATTGCTGTGTGACAGTGATGCTGCTCATGGAGCCACTGTGCTGCCCTCTTTTCCACTGACCTTTATTTCAAACTTTGTGAACTTTGGCATATGTTGGCCTTTTCCATGCCCCCTCCAAAAATTGCCTCTTGGCTGCTTCCAAAAGACCATTGTACTTAATGCAAAAGTTCAATCCATGGACCCTACCTGAACCTCTCAGCTCACAGTTTACAGGACCATGTGTTGGTTCCACATAACTCTTTAGAGGTCTTGTGGAGTGCCTTAAAGAGTCAGGTCCTATTTGGATATGACTGTAAATATTTATACGATTTTATATCACAATATCACAGTGCAACACAAGTTTTGCTTTGATCTTTGTCACCTTTTTCATAATTCATAAAAAGCAAATCTAATGCCGCCCCAGTGACAGCTGACAGCCTAATCCAATCCAGCTTTCCCAGTTGTGACACCTTATTCACCGCTATTGTTTTAGGGCTCAAATGTCCAAAATAAACAGAAAACAACCAGAAGCCTCTTTCCTCTTATTATAAGTGACAGATAGATACAGATTGTACATGATTTCAAATCTTTTACATTTGCACTGCTGAGACTGTAATATCTGTTTTAAATGCAGTTTTTCCAGCAGATGGGTTGCCTGTTATTCACTCTCTCGACACCGTCTCTTCAAGCCTCCTATTTATTTTCTTCTTCGACACAAGCTCAATTAGACACATCCGGTGCTCGTTTGTTCCCCCTTCTTTTCCCATTTCCTCTCATCGTCATTTTAGTTGTGTTTTAATTGGTTGGCTGCACGAGGAAGCAGGATTTGTTAAATCCACATTAACTTGGGTTGTCCGACCATCTGTTTTCGTCCCACGCCCCACTGTTAAAAACAGCATAATTGGAGTTCAATAACTATGTTAGTCTAAAGGATTCAGTTCACCTACGCATGCTGTTTGTTTTCTGTACCAGAAATCATAAGATCACACCATCACAGAGATGAATCTAGGGCGCCCTAGGCAAATAAAAGTATGTGTTACCTAAGAACATAAACAAAATATTTTGGCTAGAATCATTTTAATATTGTAGAGGGAATGGCATTTTTTTTCAACAAGAAAGCAAAGCCGTTTATGCGAAGTAGCCACGGATAGCTACGATATAGCTTTGAGCAGGGCTCAAACTTGCAACCTTCTGAACAGTGTTGGGTGAATGCTTATATATTATTTATTTCATAGACTGTAGGACATTTCACATCATTGTGTGAAAAATTCTAGAAAAAAGTAGTTTTGTGCTACTTTATGCACCCAATTAATTCTAGAATAGACAAATTGATAAGTGAGTGATGAGTGAAATTCTATCCATCCATCCATTATGTTCTGCTTAATCCACATGGGATTGCGGGTCAGCCAGTGCCCACCCGGCAATTCTGGGTGCAAGAGCAAGAACCACCCTAGATGGGGCGCCAATCCATTGTAGGGTGCGCACACACAGTCACACACTAAGGTCCACTTTAGAGACACGAATTAACCTAGCACGCATGTCTTTGAACTGTGGGAGGAAACCGGAGTACCCGGAGTAAACCCATGCAGACACAGGGAGGACAAGAAAATTCCACAAAGACAGGACCCAGCCGCCACACCCCCCCCCCCAACCCCCAATGTGGGACAATGAAGTGCTATTACAATCCAAAAATAGATCAGAATTTAAGGTTAGTCTAGGAGGCTGTTAAAAGACTTTCCATTAAGAGGGTTTGCAACAATGTTGTTCTATGTTACCGACTGGAGCTTTGTTTTGTTATTTGATATGGTCAAGGGGAATCCCTCGATGCTCCAGGAATCTGGCGGTTGGCTTTTCTGTCTGTAATCATTCTAAAGAAATTTGGCATGAAATCAACAGTCCTCTTAAACCCTGTTTATCAATCCAAGTCCCTCCTGACTCCCAAGATCTGATTGTGGCAACCAGCTGGTGAGAGAATAGCTGTGTCTCTGTTCCTTTCATGTGGAAAATGACATGGCACCTCAAAGGGATGCGCCCATCGTTCAGCATGGATGTTTTCAACCTGGGACGGAACCGAGACCCGCCGAGTGCCATGTATTATTCAGGGAGCCATGTGTCTGCAGCTGGGTACTGCTTATTAGTGGGAAGATTTGGTGGCTCTGACAACTGGGATGCACCTAAAGAACATTAAATGGAAGAAGGGGAAAGCAGATTGAAAGCTCAGTAATCAAGGGAAAAGCTTTTGGGTCTGTTTTCTGTCCTGATCCAGAGCTTTGAAAGGGTTACAAGCCTTATCCTCTCAGAGCCATAAATCAAAGCCTCTTTTACTCGTGCTCCTGTGTAGGGGCGGCATCTGGGCGTGCTTGGTAAGTCAGACCTGCTGTAGACCATGTCAGTCATTCTTAATATGGAACTGTGCTGCATGTGAGTCCTTAAAATTATAAGTGAAATGGATTGGAAATTAGAATAGAGGACACAACGGCACAGGTAAAAGGAGTTTAGTACCAATGTCCTCTCACACATCAGTTACTCTGTGCTTTGGACGCTAAAAGGGGAAAGAACAGAAAAACAGCGTGGACTTCAAGTCATGCAGTCGATGGCCGGTGCAAATCACTGAGGCAGAGAAGAAAGATCATCCAGTTAGAATGAGAAATGCGACTGTCAATGGATTCCTATTCATCTACATTAATCCATCCGAATATTAATGTGCCCTAATGGCCAAAGTGATTACAATTGATATTCGTGCTGCTTCAGTCACCACATGCGCTGCACATATTGACAGGATGGTTTGTCCCTTTGAAAGTTCAAGCGGCCGTTTAAAGCTTTTATATGTAGAAAAGAAGGTGAACTCGCGCTGAGCTCTCTGCAGATGAGCGCCGTGTCCCTGGGGTGTCTGATGGAGTGGAATACTGTCTAAAGCAGAATATGGCCTTAATCATATTTCAGACAGATATGGGAGATCTGGGAGCATTGAAAGAACCCATCCACAAAGGAAAAGCCAATCTCACTGCCTATTATTGATTCTGTGTAATCTCGAAAACTTTACTATGCCTCTTTGGTTCCAGGGTAATAACCTTTGTTTCAAGGCCTACATATCAAAGTAACAAAACAGCATTTGAGGATTTGAATAGACTAATTGGCCACATTTTCCTCATATTTCACTAGCTGCATTATATCGTAGGACCACCAGAGGTGCTAAGCTGCAGTTTGGTAGGTCGTGATTTTAAAGCCAAGTTTGGGCCAGTTTAAACGAGGTTTAATCTAAGCATGCAAGTTTGTCATAATGGATCAACTGAACCTGATATCGATCCGTTATATTAGACCAGTATCAGATATGCACCGTCGACGAGCACGTTACCATATTGTCATTGTCTTTTTTTGCTACTCTAATGTAATACAGATCATAAAGAGTATTTTCACAGGAAAACGAAATCTCTAGATATCAGCTAGAGAAAAGGAGTGAACGTGAACCAGTCTATATAGTTCTAGGTTTAGAAAGATTATACAGGTAGTAGGGGACAGATAAATGAGTAGTACTCACAATAGGACAGGTACTTAGACTGACAAACAACACTTACAGCTTGTTACAAATAAAAAGTGAAAATTCGTGTACACACACACACACACACACGATTTGCTCGACCTTGCAAAAAAAAAAAGTCTCTAAACACATCAACCGTGTTAGAACAGGTCCCAGTCCAAATGTGAGTTAACGAGCAACGGTAAGGTAGCTACGTACACGAACTTGTGCCCTTAAACTCTCGCCTCTGCTCGTGGATCCGCTGTATTATGACCATTTATGGCCATGTCCAGAGTTAAAGACGGCTTTTTATTTCTTATTAGAATTGTCCTTGATTGCTGAAGGCAACAGGGGTTGATCGGATGGAATGTTTAAGGTTTTGCTTATGTGCTCCACATGTAGTGAATAGGAAAAATACTGCGATGTTCTTCTAATTTGCATTCGCATTCTGTTACCAGCATGCTGCTTTGAGAGAAGGCCCTGCCGAATGTACTGTCATGCTCTTTGAATTATGGCCACCACATCAGATGCTGCCAGTGATTAAAACACGGGTCTGATTTGCCGAGTTATTTATCTCTGCGTCCTGCTCGGTCGAGACACAGCAGAGGCACTAAAAGCAGAGGTTGGGGAGTTGGCTTTAAATCTGCCAGGTTCATATTCTGGCCTGCCACAGGACGTCATTTTAATTGTAAAAGCCCACAGCAACTGTTGCCTTACACAACACCGTGTGGAAACTGTGACAGATCGAATAAATTGCCAAATAACAGGATGGGGCTTCAAAGAGTAAAGAGTAAAACTTCCGAAACGTGTTTTTCTTTGCTTACTGATCTCATTTCAAATCATTTCCGTCTCTCACACGCGTAGTGTTAGCTTGGATGTTCGAATCAGAAGAGACTGTCTGCTTTTTGTCAGATTCCCTGTTTTCCTGTGCTTGCTATTTTTAATTTAAAAGGATTTGCCATAAGACATAACATTACGTCTGTTTTGTCTTGCCAGTTTCATTACAAAGTGAAACATCACAGTTTATG
>JAUZSV010428454.1:0-10392 GCA_034780495.1 Parotocinclus cesarpintoi | reverse complement strand
ATGCCAATACATAACTTCCAGAAGGTCAACCATCACTGCAGCACTCCACCAATCTGGGCTTTATGGTGAAATGTCCAGGCAATAGCCTCTCTACAGGAAAAGTTTTGGGTTTTAATGTGTCTTCTACGGAGGAGAGTATTATTTTAGCAAAATTTCTCAACATAACAAAACGTCAAAAAAGTAAAAGCTCTGAAGACTTTTCAAATGATTTGTACATTAGTCGAAGGGGACTAGAGAAGAGAACAGGCCAGTGACCATATAGTCACAGATTTCTAAAATAAATAAATAAATTGAAAAAAATTTAAAAACAGTCATGCTGCAACAGTGCTGAAAGTGTTCAAGGGATAATATTTAGAGGAATATTTATCTCCCTCTGTAGTTACATTCCGTATGCAGCAACAACAAAAACATGTATGTCATTGCATTTACTATTTCGGGTGATACCAAGTTAGCTGAAAAGTTTTGAGGACTCATAACCATCATACATATTCATGTAAGTTTGAATTATGTATGTGGCTATATCAGTGTACAGATGTTAATACTTAATTTGAAATAAGCAATAAATGAAGTCCACTGACTTACAAATCTCGGGCACATTAAAAATATGAATGCAATTTAAGTATCTTATAGCAAGAAGTTTAGATATATAAACTACCTCATAGCATAGCCTACCTTCAACATGCTTAAACCATTTACATCAACTTTAGTTGAGAAAATTATTAACACAAAGTGTTGCGCATAAATATATAGAATATGAATGGGTCTTGAGGTGTATTATCTAATTCCCATTGTTAAGTAGATATATCAAAGCATAATAATCCAAATCAAGAAGCGACTCAACGTTAATGACTTACCTTAAAAGTGTATCGATCATCCATAGCATGTTTAATCATCAGGTTCTTAAGAACAAGCACAGCCAGTTGTCTGATGTCTGGATTCCCTTGTAGGCCCTCTGCCACCTCCCGTAGCAACAGACCCACTAAGAAATGGTTCCTGCAATAATCCTCAGTAAGGCTGTACTCCAGACTCTGGTCTGCAAAATATACCAATATTATTGTTACCTATTATCAACTGCTATCGCTTACTGGAACCCCTTAATTAACCAGACAAGCAATAGTATTGTATTTTAAATATTGTTTGGCTACACAATACATATAAAGAGAGGTTCATGTGCAAAGGCTAAATGGTAATAACATCAGACAAAGATATTTCACTTGACCATCAAGAGAAAAATATCTGATTATGAAATGCACTCTGGAAACATGGTGTATAATAACACAGTATCAAAATACATTTTTGATGTGTGTCTTTTTGAAAGATGGCCTAATGTTGTCCGTATTGCATTCCGCAAGTCTGCACCACAACAAAGATTCAGGAAGAACTGCAAGATCTCTTGATGGTGATGGTGTTTACACAGTTTGTGCTTGACAGGGTTTCAATCAAGTTCACTATACACTACATGGCCAAAAGTATGTAGACACCCCTTTTAAGTAATGACCTCCTTTTTAGATAGATTACATTAGTAATACTGGATTGATGGAATATGGCTATTTACAACAGGAGCAAGGTAATATTGATAGCAACTTGGTATCGATGGTATGCGTATACGGTATATGGCACCTGAGTTCCCTGTCCATCAAAAATGGCAATTCAATCTTTAACTTGTGGCCTACTGGATAAGGTATTCCACCTCTACCAAGCTGTTACTGCAGGGTCCTTAAAACATTCTCAGCAGTCGGTATCAGCTTACTCTCAATAAATGTGTCTGGTATGACATAAATGGAAATGTTGCCTGCAATACATTCCAAAAGAGTTGTGACAGGGGCAACAAAAGACTGGGAAAGTTGATGAATTCTCAAAAAACACCTGTTTGGAACGTTTAACATGTGAGTGTCATGATTCGGTATAAAGGGAGCATCCCCAATAGGCTCGGTTGTTCACAAGCAAGGATGGGGTGAGGTTCACCACTTTGGGAACAAATGTACATTAGCAAATAGTCCAACAGTTTAAGAACAACGTTTCTCATCGTGCAAATGCAAGGAATATGGGGATTTCATCATCTAGAGTCCATAATAATAATAATAGATACTCCATTAATACTCATAATAGAGTCAGAGAATTGAAAGAAATCTCTGCAAGTAAGCGGCAAGTCCGAAAAACAACACTGAATGCCCATGGCCTTTGATTCCTCCATCTACAACTGCAAGTTAAAAATGTATACGTTAAAAAATGTTAAAAATTGTACATATCAAAATTGTAACAGGCTTTGGAGCAACATATGCTGTCATCCAAGCAATGTCTTTTTCAGAAACGCCCCAGTTTATTTCAGCAAGGCAACAGCGTGAGTTTGTAGTAAAAGAGTGTGGGTACTAGACTCGCCTGTCAGCAGTGCAAACCTGTGTCCCATTAAAAAAGTGTGGCAAATTATGAAGTGCAAAATACGATAACAAACCCCTGACTGCTAAAATCAAGCCAAAAATGGAAAAGAATTCCACCCACAAAGCTTCAACAGTTAGTTCAACAGTTCCCAAACACTTTTTGAGTGTTAAAAGAAAAGGGCATGTAACAAAAGACATTTTTAATGTACTCGTTAGGTGTCCACAAACATTTGGCACTACAGTGTAGAATAGCTTTGGATTTCCTGTAACATTTTCTTGTTAACAATCAGAATGAGAAACCAGTGATCCTCACAAGTTCCTTCCTTGTGCACCGAAAGTCATTCATTTTGTGCAGAGGCAGAGAGAGCTACAAATGTGACAAACTGACATATACAGCTAATAATTTAAAGCTGCTCCTAAAAACATTTAAATTTGGCATAACGCAGCAGAGGGTTTTTGACATAAAAAGCAGGCTGAAAGAACATAAGCCCAAGTCTGAAATAGCAAGTGCAATGGCTGTTAGATGTTCAAGCATGATTAATGATTGTTGCAAGAAAGTTGCCAGACAGTTAATGTGGTTATAACTGGCAACTCAGGCATGTTTCACATTGATGCTGGCCGGCACCACCTACCTATGACCCCAAAACGCTCCGCCGCGTATGAAATAAAATCTGACCATGAGCAAAGGAAGAGAAAAAAAGAGAAAATGAAAAAGGAGGCCTTTGTGCAGGGACGGAGTAATATTTAATCTAGGTTGAATAAAAGTATTGTTTTCATAAAGGTAATATTACAGACTACAGAAACTTACTATGCTAAACTGCAGTGATCTCTGCACTTTAAAGCCAAAAATGTTTTTGTATTATAAAATGCAGGAAATATTTATGTGTGTGCCTTTACATAATCCATTGATAACTACAATTCAAATCCATAAATTATTTTAAATACTCTGGTAACAGTGATTAAAGTGAATTGGGTCAAGGGTTATAGGTTTATCAATGTATTAAAGGTACTGTGTTAAAGGTAAATGTATTAAAGTGTATAGGTGGAGTAGGAAGTGTCAGTTTTATATTGGATATTTACCTTGGACTCTCTGCAACTTGGTTCTCCCAAATGCCATTGGCAGGTTGAGTGGTATGTAGTGCTCATGATTGCACACAGTCATTAGGAAGTAGAATTTCATTTCTGTCAGTGCCTAGAAGTACAAAGCAATGCATGTTAGGTAGTAGCTTTCCTTTGAATTCCACTCAAATACATCATCACTATGTTAACTAAAAAAAAAAACAAAGACCTTACTCATACACAAACAACTGTATATTGCTTCATTTGCGAATGAGTCAGGCCATGTAACACTCATAGATGTATAACCAGTTCAGTAACAGAAACATATACAAGAATTAAACAAATGCACCATGTACAATGTCAAGATCAACAACTTTAGCAACAAAGTACAAAGCTGATTTTCTTTTACCCGGTTTTGTCAGATCGTAAAATAAACCTTCTGCACTTCAGTTAGATCTATACTATAATGTAAATTTTAACAACTGAAGAGCATTTTGTAATCAACTTCCTTTTAGTTCAGACATATTTTAAGGAAACATTTTATTAAGGATGTGCGTGTGTGTAACTGAAAACACGAGGCACAAGCACAAATATGCCTTTGTAAACACACTACTATTATTAACGCATAAACAAACAACAACCCCCATGAGCATAGAAAGGAAAAACTTTACAATAGAGATTTTGGAAAATAATTTAACAGCCCTAAAATACGGCAATAAAGTAATGGTTTGTAATGATGCAGAATACCCACATCATTATATGACATATAGCTTATATCACCACTGGCTGCTTTTAGTTTACTTCAGTTCATCTATATACTCTGGTAATTATAAATTATTAATTTTCTGTCAAGTCAAAACAAAATTTGAATAGTGGTTTTTCTTCTTTTTTTCCATAGAGGAGCATTGTCTTAAAGTAACTATATAGGTCCACAGAACTTACTGAGTAAACCTATAAGTGGCAAGGAAAAGTTTATAAGGAAGAAATATTGGGAAGACCAAGAAAACATATTTAAATAAAATATAAAAAATAGAACAGATACATTAAAGAGAATACAACATTATGAAGATTATAATGTAAGACAACTTAAAACTATATAAGACAATAGTACACATTAATAGTGTGTAGTAATAGTAAATATGAAATTACATAATAATAAAAAGACTAGGAGTATAAATCATGTGTGAAGGAAAATATGACTTTTTAAATGTTGAAAAAGGATCAGAAGCCTTGCAAGTTTTGAGAACCACTTTCAGTCATTGAAAATAACCTGCTACTGCCCCTAGTGGTGACATGCATTCTTGTCTCAAGCTTAATACATTATTTGGTTGATCCTCACCTTGGGGTCCTTCTGGCTGAAGCCACACATGTAGTCATTTATAAGACTAAATGCAAACCCTCTGTTCATAAAGGTCAGGCAGCGCTGTAAAGAGAAAAACAAGTAACTAAATGTATTGTGGAATTAGTTTTTAAGACAAGCTTGCATTTTCAAAAGCCTAATAATTTTAAGTGTATTTGAATACACATCTGCAATATTTAGCATAAAAATCTGTGAAAAGCCTGAGTGCTGTGTGTTATTTTAAGGGCACAGCAAATTTACAGTTATACAAACTGTAGACTGACTACTTTACATTGTATCAAAGTATCATATCTTTATTGTTGTCTAATGAAAAGACAATAAAATAGGTACCAAAATGTGAGGGGTGTACTCACTTATGTGAGAGACTTTATATTAATATACAAAAATATCTGAGTAATGTATCAGGGATACACGACTAAGAAAGTAAGGACTTACCTTAATGAAGTTGGCCAAACTGATGTTGACACAGCGGGCCTCGTCAGGAATCTCCACAAAACGTATGGTAATGTGAGGCATAATGGACAGCAGTAGAGACTGCAGTGCCTGCTGGAACGAATCAGGGAACCTCTGGTCTCGAGGCATCTGTGAAAGTAAATTACAGCTTTTAACTTTATTTAATTTTGCCTTGAGTACTTCTATTTGGTTATTTCTAATTTGTGTAGCTGAGGGAAATATGAAATCCATCCAGACTGCCTAAATTCCAAACACTAATAGATGCTTGTGTGTGTCAAGGCAGAATATTAAGAGGCATTTATTTCCTGTCTGCACTAATACAAGACATGAACTCGAGAATTACTGCATGGAGCACTCAAATAAAAAGGGGTACAGAACGGCTAAAACTCATATCTACATGAGCAAAAATGCAAATGCAAAAACATACAATCTGAAATTAAAATACAACCAATAACATAAATTAGGTAAAATCAACTGACTTATCTTTGTTAACTATGTAACAAAGTAGCAGTTTCCAAAAAATACCTCAATTACTGCTCAACAGAAATCATATGAACAAATTATATTCCACCGATTAAGAAAGTGTGAGACAGAGCATAAAAAAACACAACTGCACCGGAAGTGACATTACATACTCGACAATCACTTTTTCAGGAACTCTATAATACAACCCTAAATCAGAAAAGTTGGAAAAGTATGGGAAATAACATAACATGCATTTTTTTGTATGTTAATAATCATTCGTTCCTGCGTTTCAGGCATGCAGCACACTCCAAAAATATCATAATACTACAATTCCTTCTGCCAGCATTTAAGTGTTCAGGTGTTATTTTGACCCATTCTTTCTGTAAACACGGCTTAAGGAGTAGTTGAAATTTGTTGAAATTTTCATTTTAAAATTCTCCACACAGTCTCTATTGGGGACAGATCGGTACTGCAGGCAGGTCAGTCCAGTACCTGAACAATCTTCTTCCATAGTCATGCCTTTATTGCATTTTCTAGTTGAAAAATGCATGGATGTCCCTAGAAAATGTGATCTTAAAAAGCAGCATACTTTTCTCTAAAATCTGTATGTACATTTGTGGTCATACTGTCTGCAAATATATAATGGTCAAAGTAAATATATCGTCCATATTGCCCCAGTTTATTTCTGATTTGGGGTTGTAATTCTGTGTAGGGTATTGCTCTCTCAATTCCACCACATGTTGCAAATGTTGCTTATAGATTCTGCTTCATGTTGACATGAATTCATTATTTAACTAACCTCTTATCTCAGCCGTACTTTTATGTTGTCGGTGTACCATTCTACTACATTTCAAAAGTTTTTAACTAACAGAGTAGAGCTCCCAAAGACAAGTAATTAATTGTCATGTTAATGAAATCAGTTTGTATTGTGACATGGTGCATTATTATTCTAGAAGTAGCCATTAGGAAATGCCATTTTAGGATTTGCCATTTCTCCTGTACCCCACTCACTAAGCTGGTTTGATTTGGTTATTTTAACAAGTCTCATGTTTAAAGCTAAATACAAAACTTAAAGCTGGTTTCTAAGGAAAAAAACAGACTAAGTGAGGCACAGTGCACCAACCTTCATTCTGTTGCCTTCTAAGAGGTACTGTGCCATTGATTTTGCCATTGCTTCAAAGAAGAACCAGGAATACTGTAATATAAGACACATCATCAACACTTTCAGTAATTTGGTGAAGGAGCATATGCAACCATATCCACCCTGGTTAATTTGACCAAGATCTATAGAACTATGATTCAATTATGAGTTCCACTACCCACTTGCACCACTGTACCTTGTTGCACAAAAAAGAAAAGAAAAGTTACAAATTTTTATGCTACCTTTAAAAGCTTGTTGCAGGTATTAAAATCTGCTGTCTGCTTTAGAATAGCAGTAACAGTTGTGGCTAAGACTTCATGTGTGGTTACTGAGTTTCCTGATCCTGCATCATTTGTGACAAAGGCATACTGTGGAGAGACAATATTTCAGACATGCTTCAAATACATCAAAGCACTAAAACATAAAAGGTAAAAAAAAGTATTAAGAATTCATTGCCAAAACTGTACCTTAAGAAATGAGCGCAGATAGTGCTCCAGCCCTTCCTCATGGCACTGAGACACGATGTGAATGATGACTCTGTGGAAAACATGACTCTTCATTTTTACTCTATGCATTACTATGCAGAACTATAAAGAAGTAAAATCAAAAAGTTGTTCAATCAAAGATCTAGATTTAAGGCATATTTATTATTTATTTCCAGATCAAAATAAAGTGTGCCTTAAGCTTGTATTTAAGCTGACCAAATGTATTTGTCCTGACCATAAATGTTGATTACAATTGCAACAAACAGAATATTTACATTAAGACAGAATGTCAATACGAATATACTGTATTTTCATAATTTTTACAAATTCTTGGCGATATAGCAATTTCCAATTTTTCACCACAAGAAGCACTATGGATTGGTACGTTAAACAGTATTAGCAAATGGCAGACTGGGTACAGCTCACAGGCCAGCCATGTAGCATAGCATAACATAGCATAACAGTCCGGTATCAGCTAGGAGAAGCCCCATGAATATGGTAAATTAAAGAACAAAAAACAGAAACAAAAGATAAAAAAAACAATGACATAGTTCAAAAGGCTATATGTTACAAAGTTCATAGAGCCGCTGTTGTTCCTGCTGGTCGTAACTCTAGCAACTTACTCCATCACCTCAACAGAAAATGTGTTGGAATGCTAAGAGTGTATGCGATTACGATCAGCAACTGATGCTGTTAACCAGATGCGCCAGTAAAACAGTGAAGCCAAAGGCTCACATATCTCTTAAAGATGCACTCTCTCAAGGAACTGTATGTGGGAGAAAAAGCAAAAAATGGCCACAGCATAGACAGCTGCCATAAAGAGAAACTTGGTCAATGCTTAGCTAAGTGCTATGGTCCAAACATCCATCCACAGGTTAGAGAAGATTCAGGGTATCAAGAAAACATCCCCACACCATTACTCTACCTCAACCAGCCTAAATTGTTGGTACCTGAGAGGAAGGGCTCTTTTCTTTTGCCAACAGCACTCTCACTTAAACAAGTGATCCATGGTACAACAAGGTATGCATTAGGATGTGGTAGTTGTAGGAGCAGCATTGTATTTGGCTTTAATTTGCTTGTGCACCACTTGTTTGTGAGAACGATTCATAGCATTCTCCTCTAATACCTTACATTGAGTTTCTTACATTCACAAGATCTCCTCTTGTAAAATGTTATCTCTCAATCACACTGTACTGTTATCACTACGTGTTAGATACACTGTGCATGTTAACGCAGATCAACAGCAAGCCAAACTCAATTTTTGTGTGCCAGGAACTTGTCTTGCTCCTTTATTGAGGTCTTCTCGACAGCTTACAATTCTCTACAATTGTGGCTTAAAGCTCAACAAAAGGGTCGACTGAAACTAGAAAGTAAACAGAAAATAAAATACACATACACCTTCGGCGTTAGGCAGAGCACACACCATTCTCTGACTTGTCTCTATACTGTTACACCAAAAAACCTTACTTGGGGTTGGGCCAAGCTCTGATCACTATGGCTCATTTGAAGTTGCTCAGATCACTCGATTTAATTATTCTAATGTGGATTTACATTAGACTAATACACAGAAAAGTTGCTCACTTGGCTTTAAGTGTCTATTTTTCATATACGGAAGCTTCAACCTTGAAAGCCAGGTGTCTATATTAAAGTGGTTACTCACTGTGTATTTTTAAAAAACTGAGAAAAAGGTTGGTGTGTTCTTTATGCAACGAATGCATTTCACAAACAACATGATAACAAAACTGTCTGTGCACTGCAAGCAGCAAAGGACTGTCTCATTGCAGTTTATATTTGAGCTCAGATTAGCTGATAAAAATGCACCTTCTTCTTTGCAAGCTAAATACAGTCGATTCCGGTTAATTGGACCAGCGGTTAATGGGACCAGCCGCTTATTCGGACCAAATTGTAAAGTACCAAAAGAAATCCTATTAAATACGTGTAATTTTATTCGCTTATTTGGACCAAAATTCCGCTTAATCGGACCAAAGAACGTGTACAGTATGTAATATCCGTGAAGAAACTCCAGAGTTTCTCCCCAACCCTCTACTGCCACATTTTTATTTACTACAAAAAAAGCCACAATTTGCCACAGCTAAAACGCGTTAAATCACACTTGATAAGTTCTTTAAATGTTGACTATTATTGTTAACTAGTATTATGCTTCGCATGCTGACTACCTATACATTGTGTTGTAGATCGTTTCAAAAAATTAGTTTGCAAATTTATTTTTCAATGAATAAAGTTTGTAAGCAATAGTAGTTCTTGTTTGTATGTTCGCTATATGTGTAAATCACGCAATAAAGGTTTAATAAACATTTAATATGTTACATAGCACATCCTGTCTTGTAACATGGGGCATGTTCGTTTAATCAGACCAGCCGGTTATTAAGACCAAAACGATCGCGTCCCCATGTGGTCCCATTAACCGGAATCACTGTAGATGAAAAATGCATACTGTATGGGAAATTAGCACCAGTGTACTAGTTAAACCGATATCCTCTACAGCAGTAGGATGAACCACCATTTAAGCTTGCTTAAAAGAATCCAGTCTTATTAAGTAGTACACATATTCTCTGATACCCAAATGTAGTTTGTGTTTTAAGCATGTTTAAGGCATTATAACTTGAATCTATCATAAACCAATGAGTTTATTATATACAGTGAGTACGGACAGTATTCAGACCCCTTTAAATTGATCACTCTTTGTTTCATTGCAGCCATTTGCTAAAATAAAAAACGTTCATTTTATTTCTCATTAATGTACACTCAGCAACCCTTATTGACAGAAAAAACAGGCATGTACAAATTGTAACAATTTTTTTTAAAAGAAAAACTGAAATATCATATGGTCATAAGTATTCAGCACCCTTTTGAGCTAGTACAGCCATGAGTCTTCTTGGGAATGATGCATCAAGTTTTTCACACCTTGATTTGGGGATTATCTGCATTCTTCCTTGCAGATCCTCTCCAGTTTTGTCAGGCTGGATGGTGAATGTTGGTAGACAGCCATTTTCAGGTCTCTCCAGAGATGCTCAATTAGGATAAAGAGCT
>JAUZSV010428443.1:0-10393 GCA_034780495.1 Parotocinclus cesarpintoi | reverse complement strand
GAGAGTGACTTCTGTAGTGTGAAGGTGGTTTTGGTACAAAATATCAGATTTACAACAAACTCCCGTGATAATGAAGCTATGCAAAAGGTTTGTACCAACAAATCTAATCGGTTTCACCACCTTAAGCAGAAGCACGTAGCTGAGTACAAGGAAAGGCAAAAATGGTGTGAGGTCAGGTATTTTAAAGTATAAAATAGATTTTATTGCAATTGTATGTTGTTTGAGATATATCGCCAAATATATCGTTATCGCAAAAGTACCCTAAAATATTGTGATATTATTTTAGGGCCATATCGCCCGCCCCTAACCTGGGGTATATAACAAAACAAATTTTGATAAAACAAAACAAATTTTGAAAGTCAGCTTTATTGGGTGGTCCAAAAATAAAAAATATCTTCCATGCACCTGCTAGGTCTTGAGGAAAAAAACAAGTTGTTTTAAAACCGCATTGATTCCTTTTAAGACCCAAGAACCATTTTATCATTACTTTTTGTTTGCTGTCCTATTTCAGATTTGGCCTTTACTAAGTATGATAATATGGAAAGCAGATCCCAGATCAATTCCTGGTCCTAGAAGCCTGATGAACATTTGCAATAAGATACAGCTGCATTATAGATATAGAAGCATCATCAGAGAGTAATGAAAGTGTAAGTACTTGAACAAGAAGCTTACAGATAATGGACTGAAGAGTTTACTGAGACAAACTACAGTCATCCGCTATTGGGACTGGGTATAAATCCTTATGAGAAGAAAAATCGCCCGTGCTGACGGCGCGTTTTCCAAACAGGATGGACCATTGTCTGTGCTGCTTGATGTGTGATTAACATTATCTAATCAATACGGATTGTTTTCTATTTTTTCCACTACTTACATTAACTGCCTGACTGAAAGCCTATTGTATCGATTAGCACTCTTCGTCCAGAACAAGTCCTTGATAATAAAGGTTCAAATAAACCTTAGACAGTTTAATAACCAAGAATTGTTTCTGCGGGGATGCGTGTGCATACTTAGCTTAGAAACTGCACCGTGCCATTGTGCAACAACAAAAACAGGCTTGAAAATAAGTGCATTTAATAACATGAGGTCATGTAAACACCAGCATCGTAGAATGGAATAACATCTGGAAATCAGATACAGAAATCAAATAGAGCTTCAATTTCTCTTATTAGTTATAGTTTTTAGTGGTTGTCTACCCTTATTCTGAATTCTATCGCTTTTACATTTATAATTATGTCATTTAGCCGACGCCCTTACCCAAATTGAATTACAATTACTACAAACTTACATTCCAAGCAATTGTGTGTAGGAGCCTTGCTCAGAGACCCAACTGTGGCAGAGATGGGATTTGAACCTTGGACATTCTGGTCCATAGTCCAGTACCTTAACCCACAGTCCCACAGCTTTTATCAGTCTGCACATGCACGCAATGTAGCCCGATAGAATCAAGCACGGTTGCCAGGTCCACTTAGATTTTGATTTGTTTGGGATTGTTATCCAAGCCTTATACCCGATTGCCTGTTTTCTTTCGGGGAACCTGGCAACCCTGGAATGAACTGTAGTGCCAGCAAAATGTCTACCAAACAGAAGAAGACTCTGAAATACAGTGGATGCTTAAGGAAATGAACAATTTCATTATTTAATTATTAAAGTTTGGACTTATGTTACACCCTACCCTGAGATTATTGGCTGGGTCATGTAAACCTGAAGTGTACAACTAATTTATTCATTACCGTCTTCCGTCGCTTAAACCCACTAACCATTCAGAGTAACCATGAGGTTTGATGTCACGTCTGGCACATGAGATAACGGCATGCTTAGGCTGTTCCTTATAACAACATCTAATAAAATAATTAGTTCTATTAAAAATACATTCTTGTAATTACTGTTGTGTTTCATGTTCTGTTCTCTCACGCACACGCGCGCACGCGCACGCACACGCACACACACACGCACACGCACACGCACACGCACACACACCAAATAGAGTAAAAAGGAATGGCATTATGAATTCAATTAAATATGAAATTGCTTGACAGCCCTAATAATAATTCCGTTACTTGAATTTAATTATAAAAAAAAGAAAACACCATAATTCGTTCAGTCGTATACACTTGTTCCTACTCAGGGTCGCGGCAGAGTCGGTGCCCAGCTGGCAGCACTGGGCAGTCACGCATTAAGGGAATTTTGAAAACACCACACCAATAAACATGCACGTCTTTGGAATGTGGAGGAAACCGGAGTACAGTTGACACACTGAGGACATGTAGACTCCACTCAGATGGAGCCCAGAGTCAGGATCGAACCAGGGATCTAGGAGATGCGGACCACTGCGCCACCCAAAAAGAGCAAAATAATAATAATAATAATAACTTTGCTTTGTATAGAGACAATGACCTGTGTAAACCCAGTGGCAGTTCTCACGTAATTCTTTACATGTAATCTTAACGACAATGTATCTTTCAGAAAAGCAGCAGGTGGCCAAAGCCTTGTCACACACTGTTTGTGCTGAACACCCTCATGGCTGTACAGTGTGGTCGGGGAATAATATTATTTGCTGTGTAATCATTTAGTCAAGCAGCTGCCTTGCACACAGATGCTGTTAGTGGTTAAACTCAGGCTTGTGTTAGAGCAGTCAATGATTCTACGTGACAAAAAAGCCGCTACATAATAATGGGTGACACCGGATAATAACTGTTCCTGGCTCTTTGTGCTAGCACAATGTTAGAGCTCAGGTTCAGATCTGTACCATGTGATTGATGCTCTGAGGGCTCACTGAGAGGAAAGGCTTGTGATCACAGGAATATTTATTTTACCTTTACCTAATCAAACAGTCTAAGCAATTGTGGGTCAAGAGCCTTGGCTCAACAGTGGAAATTAATTTGAGACAGTGAATGATGGAATGTTTATTTTATTCACCTTTTCTAGCACACTTTAAAACGTGTTTACAGGGAAAATGGGACATCTCAAACTCCACTTACATCATTTAGCAGACGACCTTCATACAGTATTACAAAACAATCAATTGTGGAATAAGGGCCTTGCTCAGGGACCCATCTGTGGTAGCTTGGAAGAGGTGTGATTTGAACTCTGGACTTTTCTGGTCCATTGTCCAGTACCTTGCCACTAGGCCACCACAGTCCCATAACTTCAGCGCTTAGTATCCTGGGTGCCAAAATGTCTGTGGCAAATGATTTACCATCTCAACTTTTTTTTGCAATATCCTGCAAGACTAAATTGCAGGAATTAATTATTATTAACACATGAATAAGAAATGCGCTGATTGATCACCCGGTGATCGGAATCATCCAATCATTACCGTATTTCCGATTCTGTGCCAGTCACACTTGTGAAACCAACAGCAGTACAAACGAGGGTGACCAGACGTCCTCTTTTACTCGGCCATGTCCTCTTTTTGAGACTTGTGCGGGTGGAATTTCCCAAATGTCCGGGATTTTGTTTTACTAGAGCTTACATCAAATTTCGAGAAGCATTTCATTCCCAATCTAGTCACGCCCTCCCAGTACTCCGTTCAGTTCCCTCAAGTGAGAAGGGGGAATGGTGAAGTAACCTAAAATTTTCAGATTGCACGCTCTGACTGTAGAGCTACCATAATTGGCCGATAGCCTTCTTTGTAAACATTTAATTGGACGGTCTGCTCCTCAGTAGTCCTCATTTACGACAGGCAAAGCCAAAGCACATGTTCCTAAAGGCATCTCAAGCAGCTACGCCAAAACGTAAATGCAAATTCCTGGCTGAATTAAAAAATAAAAAAAGATTCCCATGTTTTTATTTTGGTCTCGTTCCATATGAAGCTGAGTGCCTGACGTGTAAAGCTGGCACTTGCATGTGTGTGAAATGTAAAAGAGTTCAAATAGCCTTTAAACGCAGTGTTTTCTTGTGCGTCTGTGATCTGTTTTACGTGTGTATGTCTTATAGTGTGTGTTTTTAATTGTGTTGTACCAATTATGACCATGAGTTGTTTTTAATGCATTACAGTAGTCATGTATGCCTTACCTTCTTGGTGCATAAAAGCGAAGCGTAGTAAGATGTAATCCCGTGTTTTTGTTGTACTTTTTACCCTTGCACTAACTGGCGAAAGGTTCTAATCAAGGCTAAAGCTTGTGAGAAAATAGAGCGAGGTGACAATCCAATAATTCTTTATATCTTTCTTTACAAACCGATTCTGTATGCTGTCATTTATGATTCTTAGACAGAAAGAAAATCAGAAGCCTAGAAAATCTGGGACTGCGGTAACCTAGCGGTTAACTGCCAAAAACTGCCACAACTGGGTCCTTAAACTGGGTCCGTAAGCAAGACCCTTAACCCACCATTGCTTGAATTGTAAGACTGTAGAAGTCGCTCTGGATAAGGGGATCTGCTAAATGTCGTAAATGCAAAACTGCAATCGGTGTATCTCTAGATTGTCCTGACAGTTAAAGTAAATGTATAAACACTGTTTTTTTTTTTAATAAGCATCTTCCATGAAATCCAGTTTGATTTGGGGTTTAACCCTTTATCCAGAGTCAGTTTGTTTTCCAGAGCAAGGTAACTGGATACTGAGGTTGGACCGCACAATAACAAAACTTCCAAGACTAATCTAAAATTTCAAACCTGTAGCACAGCTTCTTCTCCAAAACAGATGGTCTGTGCGTTAGTCATGTCGTTTGTTGCGCTAGCCTGATTATAACACGCAAACGGTGCCGCTCACTGCAAGAAAAATCTTACTTGACAACCAAATAGCTAAAAATGTACATTCACAAACATCTAAACAGCTTGCCACAGTACATGAACATAATGCACACTGCTGGGAAACCTAAAGCCAATCGTCCTTTACTAGTCTGTGTGACTGCTGTCCTTCCTAGCCTAAGATATTAACCTTCAGCGACTCCGTCTTCAAGATATGTTCTGCTGTTTAAGCCAGACTGTGTGGGTGTGCGGGGCTATTATAGAGACATTCCCCTTGGGAAAAGCAAATAATTTTTACGGCAGGCTCTCTGATGATCATAATGAGCTCCGACAGCCCCTATAAAACCCATTA
This sequence comes from Parotocinclus cesarpintoi, assembly GCA_034780495.1. Lineage (NCBI taxonomy): Eukaryota > Metazoa > Chordata > Actinopteri > Siluriformes > Loricariidae > Parotocinclus > Parotocinclus cesarpintoi. The sequence goes on along the minus strand of JAUZSV010428443.1, from coordinate 5,355 downwards.
AAGAGCAGGGGATTCATCCTGCACTCACTCACCGCCAGGTCCGGAAGAGCGTCAATACGCCGACCAATAAAGTAGCTTTAATCAAATCGATGCACTTACAGATTGCAACGTTACTGACGTGTTGTCATGACTACCTCTGGAAAACGCCTTTTGTGACGCTGTGACTTAATTAAGAATGAGTCAACTACTGTAGAAGAGTCAAGCAGGCAATAGTGCTGCTGCCAGTGACACGACTGACTCTAAAATGGGACTGATCTATGGGACTGTGGTGGCCTAGCGGTTAAGGTACTGGACTATGGACCAGAATGTTCATGGTTCAAATCCCACCTCTGCCACAGTTGTGTCCTTAAGCAAGGCCCTTAACCCACAATTGCGTGGATTGTAATACTGTATGAGCTGTAAGCCGCACTGGATAAGAGCGTCTGCTAAATGACATAAATGTAAAACACAGTGCTTTTTGTGAAAACAAGTAACGGAAGTTAACACATCCTATTTCAGTAATTTCCCCGCAACATCTGTTTTTCAGTTCTTTCCATTTGCAAAAATAAATGCAAAATTTGTGGCACAAGGAGAACCAGGCAATGTTCCAGAATGTAGAAGAGCAAAAAACAACACTGAATTCGTACAATACCAGTTAAAGCATTACTTAATGCATAGTATATGCCTTGTGGAGCACACCTGGAGAAAACCTGGAGTTTTTGTACTCACAGGTCCAAGATCCTCAACATGATCCTGACCATGGACTCCAATTACTCCAGGTACTCTGGTTTCCTCCCACATTCCAGAGACGTGTTTGGTTAATTGGTGTTTCTAAAATGCCCTTAGTTTGTGAATGTTTGCATGAATGTTTTACATTTGGTCTCCTAGCAGACACACTTCTTCAGAGCGGCTTTCAATTGATACAATCTCACAATCCAAGTGGTTGTGGGTTAAGGGCCTTGCTCAAGCAACCAACAGGGACAGCTTGACAGAAATGGGATTTGAACCCTGGGTCTTTAGGTCCACAGTCCCAGTACTGAGTGCATGATTTAACGTGCCCTACTATGAGTCGGCGCCCTGTGCCGCCACCTAGGCACTGGCTTTCACGCAACTTTGACCAGGATTCGGCAAAAAATAAAAGGAATTAATTAATTAATATGATTTAATTAGGCTTGGGTGGTGTAATTGTAATACCCTAAATCGCTATATTTAAAAATGATGATGATGATAATAATAATAAGAATAATAATAATAATGTGCATACAGTGCCTCTCTGAAAAGCCAAATTTTCATCTCTTACATATCTATAGACTAAGCTTTTGAACTCATCTGATCGATTAAACTGATAAGACAGGGGATGGGTCTGGACTCACTGATTAGTGGCTGGGATCATAAAGAGAGAAGAAGATAAAATGGTCAGAGCTACCCATGAGAAAGGTGTTGTAGCCAGGAGAGTGGATGAGCAAGAAGAGAAAGAAAGGGACAGAGATGGAGGATGTGAACCGCCTGGAAAAAAACAACAACTTTGGGCGGCCTTGTGAAGAAAAAGCAGTTGCAAACGAACTTAAAAAGGCCCACAGAGGAGTTTTTTGCTGCAAGCCTGTAATCCACAGAGAAGAAGACCCGCTTATGAGGTGAAAAACAAATAAAGCTCACTGATATCCAAGCTGGCTGGAATATAATGCTGAGCACAGCAAAGCAGGATATATTGTCAGCCCTGTGCGTAACATGCTTAAGCCTTGCATCTCAGACTGGCTTGAACTAGCCAACAAAAGTTATTCTTACTGGTTTGTTTAGGTCTGTTCTGGTCCTCATCTTTTGTCCACTTTTAGTCTCATAGTTCATGTAGGCTACAGTCACCATAACACTCTGCAGTGAGGATGTCTGACTCAGTGATATAACCTTGCTCCGTCATGAAAAATACCAAGTGATTCCATGTCTGTATGCTTTATGTTATTAAATTGTTAGCAGTGAGCATGGATGAAATAACACAAATCCTTAAAAGATCTGTCTACATACTTTTGACCATGCAGCATTACTCCGGTGCCAACTCAAATCTTATCGTAGTTAAACTTGCAGAATCGCATGACTGCTGTCTAAATTCAGACGTAATCAATACTGGATTATGTGTGAAGCGAACACTAAGAGGCAAAGATCTTTATTATTGCTGTGTGGAAAATCCTGCAGATTCCTAACAAACCCTGGAGAGCCTCACATTCCTGACGTCACATTTGTTACACCCAAACTTCATAACCAGTAGCTTCAAGACATACAAAGCACATCTGAAGGCCATGATCAATGCCCTTCTGACCTCAGTTTTACTTGTTGATGCGTAACGCTTGCCTGAGGCCCGGGTCTGTGATGTGTCCCAGCTTAGGTTTGGGCTTTACGCCCTAGATGATGAGCTTGGCAAGAGATGTTCAGTTGGAGTTCTCACCAACCCAAACCCTTGTTAGTGTTTGATGTCCATTTTCCATCAGCCTTGCTCTGTTCTCGTTATGCATCGAGACACTTTTAATTATTATTTTTTTCCCAAAGTTGATGCATATTAGAAAATAACCAGCAATTTAAAACAATGACCTCTTGCACCAGAACAACTAGTTCTCCTAGGTGGGTTTGTCATCCATCAAAGCTTTTGTGAATTTTTAAAGTGCAAAAACAAAAGCTTGACTGGATTTGAAAAACAACCAAATATTGCAAAAGGAGTTTATGCTTGGATGAGGTGGAAGAGTAAAAATATCACTCAAGCCAAAATGGTGATGCAAGAGAGTAAACAATGGCATATCAAGCGACTATTCACATGATTCCGTTCCACATAATCAAACAAAATCAAAACCAAACCAGGTATTGCTACATTTGGATATAATAGAAAAAAGATGGTCAATGATTCTAAATATTATTGCATTATAAGCAAAAACTTTTTTTCTCCATTTGACTTTTTCTGATGCCACTTTAAAAATGACAGTGGCTAAGGTACTGAACTCTGCACCTAATAGTCCAGGGTTACATCTGCTTAACTTTATGACTGAAGCCGCTTTTTTTCTGCCGAACTTTCAGGAAAAAGTGTCATATCTGGCTACAATTCCTAGAACCGCGCCCCCTTCCTCGCATGTTCGTACTAGGGACGATTACAGCTAATAGAACGTTGTGTATAAGGACTTTCAAAGCACCTAGGTCAAGGTAGGGTCTTTTCTCAGGATACAGGAACTTTGAGTGATGTAGATTTAGGTTGTATGGTGATAAAAGTGCCTGTGTTGAGCTCAACCAATATGTTTAAATATACAGTACTCTGCTAATAGCCACATAAACAGCAGCTTTTTGCTCTAAAAATAAATCTTCATCAAAGGCAATCGTTCCAGCTATTAAAACCATGACGTGCAACGCGTGTATAAACAGTAACACACAACGGCATTACGGAATAATGTTCTGCTGGCAAAAACAATAGTTTCATAGATCTTTCCTCCAACAGCAAGACTGTGGAAAGTTCACTGGGAACTTTTTTTTTCCCAGGTCATGTATGACTCCATTGTACTTCCCCATTCTTAATAACTCTTGCTAATCTTGTGCATTTTGGAGATTTGCCATACCCCTGAGGTCCAGGACAGGAAAGAACCTCTACACTTATTTCGCAACAACAAGCCTTAACCATGACGTACTATTTGTTGGCTTTCCCAAGATTTTACAAAAGAGTGAGTCGTTTTACCTTATCTGCTTTGTCTAAAACAGGAAGCAGGGCAAAATATGGCAGTGATAGACTTCCACTATGTGGGCAAATATGTGCAGGCACCCCATAAAAACAGTGATTACTCTTATTTCTGCCGCATTCACTTCTAATGGGTTCATAATACGACACCTGCGTGGAATCACAACAGACAAACAGTGGCAGTAGATAGGTTGTTGTAACACCTCAGTGAATCTCAGTATGACACATTCACAAGTTTTCACCTCCCCATGATGTCAGTTAATCAACTTTCTGCCCTGTCATGCCCCCAAAAGAGCCCATTAAGAAAATCTTTGACAACTTTGATGATGAATTTGGCTAGTGTACACAGAGCCCTGACTATAACTCTATCAAAAACCACTGAGATGAAGAAGAAAGTCAAGCTTGAGCCAGGGCTTGTTGTTCATTATGTTTCAAATCACTCATGTTCAAAAACCTAGCGGAAGGCTTTCACCGAAGAGCTAATGCTGTTGTAACAGGGGCTATAGTAAAGGGGAATTAAGTCCATACCTATGGGACTACTGAGCAGAACATTTTTGAGCCCCAGTTAAGATTTGAGTCCCAGAATTGCCAAACTACAAATAGTTGGAAGGAACCGACCGAAATAAAGTTGTATCTGTAATAACTGCCAAAAAAAATAATAAACCACGGCTACAAACGAACGTGGCTACAACGCCAAGGGACAATCCCAAATCCCAAGCCTATGTACAAGGAGGCAAAGTAGGTACATCAGGTGAGCTGTTCCCAGCTCTGCCTTAGACATGTACTGCTCACAAAACTTAGGGGATATTTCATTGTTTTGAAAAAGCATCCCCTAATTTTTGTAATTTTTGTGAGAAGTGAGTAAACAAGAAACTGAGTGAGGAACCAGGCGCAAATGAGGAACACATCTTCTTCTGGGTAAACCAAGAGATTGAGCAGTATTTTTTTGACTGCGCAGCCTAAGCATAAATGTCACTATTGTGCAGCATTATGGGAATAATAATGACAGAAACAAAAGTGAACCGTTCCAAAATTTTCCACTACAGCACTAAATGAGAGCTTACGTTTCACTTTCCAGACAGACCGTTTTTATTACCAGTTGTGAAATCCAGTCTGTGTTTACCAGAATTCAGCAGTGGGATGTCCACCTTCCCACACGAGCTGTCGGAATTAGCATAAATACAAGTTTCTGAAGTAAAAGTAGCACCTGGAAAAAAAAAAAACATTGTGATACCTTGAGTTTTAAACAGCTTACATTTTACTTTAATAGCAAGTGATTATGTAGAACTTAGGTTTCCAATAGTTGGTTGCGTCATGTAGGCAATATATATATATATATATTTTTTTTACAATGAAGAAGATGCCAAAATAATTTAGGCTAAAAAGCTTTAGCTGCAGTGAATAAGCTCACCTGGACACCCAGGGCCTTCCACTTTCAGGATGTGCATATTAGACAAGACCCTGTTGTCTCTCAAATGCCCTACGACATGATACACCTAATATCTTATGTCTAACATATAATACTGCATATTCCTCGTTACATTTAGCTACAGGGCAGCACGGTGGCTCGGTGGGTAGCACCGCTGCCTCACAATAAGAAGATCCCGGGTTCAATCCCAGGGTGGAGAGACCTGGGTCCTTTCTGTGTGGCGTCTGCATGTCGTCCCCATGTC
>JAUZSV010428432.1:0-10395 GCA_034780495.1 Parotocinclus cesarpintoi | reverse complement strand
AGAGAGAGAGAGAGAGAGAGAGAGAGAGGGAGAGAGAGAGAGAGAAAGAGAGAGACAGAGAGAGAGAGAGAGAGAGAGATTACACAAATATACATGTATATATAATTATTTGTGCTGCAGTAGGACCGTCTGCTTCGATACACCTGCAAACTCAGCCATGTCCTTCACACTATGGCCTTTGACACACCCAGATGCAAGCACTTGTTTTGCAATCATTAACATCTGCTTTGTGACACATTTTCCGCACATACAACGAGACATTTACTGCACTGTACCACCTCTTCTCAATATGATGTAATTACCGCACACCAAGCAGGTATTTGCCCAACCACATAGCCCGATCATCCTTGTGTAACACCATTTGCAGCAGCCTAAACTTACTACCACCTTAAACACGAAAAGTGATTAATGTTTTGTCGGGGGGAATATATCTTCATGTCTATAATTCAGACTGTGGAAAGAAGGGGTTTTAGGGATGACTATGGTGCTTTTCCTTGCCACTACTGCATTAAGGGTTTTGGACAATTTGTGTGCCAAAACAAATGTGATTGATTTGACTTCAATCTTGAAGTATCGGCCTTCACACCCACTTTTCACAGAAGTCCAACTTCTTACCTCCATTAGATACGTTAAATTTGATGCCAAAGTCTCCAGCTGGGCCTCCTGGGTTGTGACTGGCAGTGAGAATGATCCCACCGATGGCTTTTATTTTCCTGATGATGCAGGAGACAGCCGGTGTGGACAGAATGCCATTGTGGCCAATCACCAGTCGTCCTATCTGCAAAACAACCATCAGGATTATTAGGATTGTGGCAGGAACCAGAACATGTAATTACCATAATAATCAGTTTTTCGCCTGATAGATATGTAATACAGCTTGAGAAAACCAGTTGAATGAAGCGGTTTGTTTTAGGAAGCTACAGCTGTGAGGTACGAGCTGGCATGCAGAGGTTATCATAGCAAACATAGCTGGCTCTGAGGTAGGCTTTAAAACCTGCAACCTTCGTTGGCGCCAGACACCAGCTACTGTTGCATACCAGAGCGACCAGCACAACCCCCATGAAATGGGTAACCACTCATAGTGGTGCGAGAGAAGCATTTCACAAAGCCGAGAGCGACGACGGTGAGAGGGATGTGACCTCAGGTCAGCTGCTTTGACACATAAGCTATTTCAGTCAAAGGTTTGTTCGCTGATCGTTTCTAGACATGAATCATTCAACTGCCCATTAGCACATTTCCACATGCTAGTCGGGACAATTCACTGAGTCATTACGCCTTACAAGATCAGCTGCTTTCTATTTATAATGAATTAGCCAAGCATTTTTAACTATGACGAAGCAAACTGCCACTCTCAAACTGTCCCTGTCAGCCTATTGCTGTTAGGCTAAGCTAATGTTCTGTGCTCACTGGTCGAGATTCTTAGCTTGCTGACTTTCGAATTACTGCCTGTGCTGGATGGATCAAACCCTGAGCAGCGCATCCATATAAGGTGGTAGTTTTGTACACATGCTGCCGAGGAAGACCGAAGGTCACATTCCATTAAGAATCACTTAGCAATATGTGTGTATGAGAGATTAACATCCAAAGTTAAAATCCAGAGCTGCTCGGGTACGCTGTTAAATGATGGGGAGATTGTGTTGTATCAGGCTAAAATGTCCAAACACTTCCAAACTCAGTCATGCTTTGCTAGGTCAAAGGGTAAAAGTGGTTGGCGCTGGTCCAGCTTTCTGGGTTTCCCCCGACTGCGCTGGAGGATCAACAGAGGAAAGCAAAGCGTGGGCAGGAAAGAACTGTAGGAGGGATGGCACCCCAGATAAGAGCAACACGATGACTGGAAAAATAGCTGAAGAACACACTGATCAACCTTAACCTTCAAACTGCTTAGCTTCATGTTGGCCCACCAAAGCTCTGACCCATCAAGGCATGGACTCCACAAGACCTCTAAAGGTGTCCTGCAGTGTCTGGCTCCGTGATGTTAGCAGTATATCATTTGAGTCCTGTACGAAGTCAACATTGTGAACTCACCAGACCAACACCATGGATCCAGTATGGAACTGAGTCGAGCAGATTCATATCACTTCTGTGGTTTGGTAAGGTTGCATTTCACTTTGATTACTGAAGTTACTGGACTATGGACTAGGATGTACAGGGTTCAAATCCCAACTCTGCCAAGCTGCCACTGTTGGGTCCTTGAGCAATACCCTTAATCCACAACTGCTTGGATTGTAAGATTGTATCAGTTATAAGTCTCTTTGAAAAGTCAATTACCGTGATTGAGTAGCAAGTGACATATTCATGGTGGTGAACAGAAGCATGTCAACGTATAAGAGAGTGTCCCCATATGTTGACTGTTCAGTAGGGTGTTTGGTTGCCCAAGACTGCCAAAACACACTGACCAATAATAAAGTAGATACTATTGGTTAAGTAGTTTTAAACTATTGTTCTTTATGTGAAAAGAAAGCATGAAAGGTACTTTAAAGATAAACAGTAAGTGCAAATTATTTTAAGTCTTGTCTTGGTTTAAAAACTTGATAGATCTTGGAGTAAAAAAGCAAATGCAGAGAACAGAAATGCAAACTTTTAGAGAATATAGAGAAACACTAAGTCAAATGTGATGGAGAACAAGGCTGGGTTGTGTACTGTACTTTGTTAGTCCAATTCACTTTGCTTGCTATTGGTCAGGATCCCCACATGACCACCAGAATTAGACCACCATTGCAGAACAGAATAAAGAAGCCTTTAAAAGTATGCAGAGAAACAGATGAAATACAGTCTACAATTGTAGAACTACAAAGCGTAGTGACCACCAAAATATACAGTAGAAAGACTTTAGTACAGTACTGTAAATGGAGAAAAGTGTGTAGTCCTCTCTTGTAATTGGTCTCTTCTAAGTGGCATTTGGTAGGTTCATTATGAAGCGTGTATAGAAGAATGGGTTGTACTGAACATCTCAGTGACTCTCAATATCACGCTTTCCTAGGTTTCCCAATCACCGAATCCATGAAGAAATTGTTTGCCAACTTTGACGGCGAGCTTGTCTTTATACGGAACCCTGGCCTTAACTCCATCACGAACCATTGAGATGAACTGAAATGAAAACAATAAGCCGGGACGTATCGTGTAACATCAGTGCCTCACGGTTGTGTTCCAAAATCTAACGTAAGGACTGTTATGGCAGCAAAAGGATGACGACTATTATCAAAATAGTGTACATTTAATCATTTCAAGTAACTTTATACATCCTATAGACAGATACAATTAACTGGTCTGACTTTCAGGACTATCCATGACCTACCACGTGTTCTGGTTTAATAGCCACCTTGCTAATTCCTTTATTATTATTATTATTGTAAACGTTGTTTTATTCATTTATTTAACATTGCTTACCCCATTGGCAGCAGCCATTTGCACGATCACTTCGATTGCTGTTCGGCTGAAATATCGTCCATCGCTTCCCACCACCATGGTACATCCCTGACGGTCCCTCAGGTCGATGGAGGACAGGACACTCTGAATATAATTCTGTAAATAATTCTTTCTGCTCTCAAACACGGCCGTTTTCTTCCTTATCCCGTTAGTCCCGGGTCTCTGGTCGTCAAACGGACTCGTTTGGATGGTTAAAACCGGTATCGGGTTGGTCTCCATGATCTTCAGGCGCTTTCAGGAGTCTGGTCCGTTTCTTAACCACACAGCTGCTTAATGAGACGACACGGGATTCCTCACGGTGCTGCTCTGGGTACCTCAACAGTTACTGCGCGCACGAGAAAAACACAATAGAAGCAGTAAAGCTGTAGAAAAAAAAAGCTAAATATGTGTGTCAGTGATGTTAGAAACTACAAGTAAACCTGCCGTTCCGCTCTAGCCCAGGACGTAAAATCACGCTTAAAAACTCATTCAATGTGCGTCAAGTCCGGACAGAAATAGAAACGCAGATGCGCGCGCGCGCTGTGAGAAATAATGCAGGAGCGCAACTTTGAAACCGGACGCCTGAGCTGCGCAATGCAGGACCATTCAGGGTCTATAAGAGCGGACACCTGGCGCCCACAGCAAGACATGACTCAGGAAACATCACCGAAATAAATGAACACGACTTCAATCAGGCCCCGCTGTTTGACATTTTTATCCCTCACTTTTTGACAAAATATAGAGATTAAAAAGGGGATGAGCTACCGAATGGACTTAGCCATTTACATTCCATTACATGTAGTCATTCAGCAGACGACCTTAAACAAAGCGACTTCCAACATTTACATTTTTGTCATTTAACAGACGCCCTTATCCAGAGCAACTTACAATTAATACAGTATTACAATCCAAGCAATTGTGGGTTAAGGGCCTTGCTTAAGGACCCAACTGTGGCAGAGGTGGGATTTGAATCCTGGACCTTCTGGTCCCATACTTTTAAATGGATACCAGATGAGACTGAAACGACCTGGAGCAGTCAAAGTTTGTTGAAACCACTCAGTAAGTCACTGACTTTAAAAAATAAGGTTGCTTTCGACATGTATGCGTTACTTTTATTGTCAGATCGAGAGGAATTTTGTGTCAAAATAATTAAAATGATGTGTGTACAATCCTTACAGTCCTGAAAGGGTTAAGGGGTTTGAAAAACACCCTAACAATGACAGCTTGGCAAAGGTGGGATTTGAACTACATCCCCAGTCCGAACATCATCTATACTGCTTACAAAAAATGGATGTTTCATTTCCAAATGAATCCCCTCTTTTTTGTAAGCAGTGTAATATGATCTATTTCACTTTATGATATCTTAGGCCAGACTTTTTTAATTGCTTGTTCCTTGGATGTCCCTACTTAAGAATCTACTACTGAGGAGGGAAAAAAATTAAATACATCTTTATTTTTCAGCACTTTTCAATTTCTCGAGGACTATGTGGAATCAATACAAGGAAGTAATAAATTTAAAAATACAATTTATTTAACCTACAATTAAATTAAAGTGAATCTGGAAAAAAAAATAATGAACAGAACAAAACCGTTGGCGCTCCACTGGAGGGCGGAAAAAGCTAAAAAAAAAATTATTTATTTATTTTTTCAACCACTGGTGCTGCGGCAAATCCGAGATTTACCCAAAAAAATATTCTTTTTTTTGTATTCTTCAAATATATATATATATGTTTTTTTATTATTATTTTTTTTTTTTCAGCCATTGGTACTGCAACATAGCGGAGAAAAAGCAAAAAAAAAACAATTTTGTATTTTTTTGTATTCTTCAAATATGATCGTCGGCAGATCCGTGAAACAAGCAATAAAAAAAAGTCTGGCCTTTAACCAAACTGTGGTAGCAATGCAGTAACATTGTCCACATGCCACAATTCTTGTGTTTTCAGAATAATTGCCACACCAGTTCTACAGTTGAACAAACGTTTGAGAGAACTGTTGAGAATTGTTGTTCAGAAATCAGTGGATCAATTATAGTCCACAGTTATAATAACCCAAAAAAAACACTTGGAAAAACCCAGAAATTACTTGAAGATTAGTGGTTGTTGACCTTTCAGAGAGGGGAAGCTCATTGTCAGCTTACATTGAATTTGTCCTTTTATTTACAAGTAAATTCTGTTCTCTGTCACTTTTTTAAAAAATGTTTTGTGACCCTATCGTACCACGTAGACATCTTTTCCAGATACTTGACCAGTGGCTCCTTAAAGCAAATTCCATTGGCCCATTGGGTTGCAGGTGTAAGCCTTTTTAAACAGGAGAAGCTCTTTTCTACCTCCCACATATGTAGCTCCAATTATTGCCACTAATGATAACAGTTTGTACGGATAAGGCAATGCACTGTCCAACTCCATGTCTTTTAGAAAAAGATGGAAATTTAGGAAATCACACAGATTTCCCCCGTTACTCTGCAAGTCCTGATTTGAATACAGTTCAGACCTCAGTCTCCCTGGCTGGCCATGGTGCGCACCTTGCTAGCTGGATAGTTCACTCCGACCTAGCTAACAATGAGAGACTGAACTAACTAATTATATTAAACTCGAACTTAAGAAAAGGTTTTATGTTTATGTATTATGTTCAAATCAAACACGGAAATACGACGAGTGTGCTTTATTTACAGTGTAAGAAATGAACAAGTAATTTCACCATGGAAAAAACAAGAAATGGGTTGCAGTTTGTCTTTCGACTTCAAAATCCTAATGATTAAATGACGATGTAGATCTCAAAATAGCTGTCAAACAACTGGACTGTGGTAGCCTAGCGGTTAAGGTACTGGGCTTTAGACCAGAAGGTCCAGGGTTCAAATCCAACCTCTGCCAATCTGTCACAGTAGGGTCCTTGAGGCAAATTTGTTCCATGTAGTCTTACTGAAGTGAATGGACACCCAAGTCTATTGGCAAATTTATTGACCTTAGATCGGACAAGGAAACAATATATTAAAAGCTATGGCATTGATGCTACACAAATGTATAAGAATTTAACCAAATCGAGTCAATTTGTGATAATCAGCTGATTCCGAACGAACTCGCCTTCGAGATGAACATGTTTGAAAACAATTTGTAGTCAACGAAATTTTAACACAACTCTACATATTTTACCTTTTCTTTTTTTATTTTAGGGGTAGCTGAGCTACCCTTAGAGTCTTAAAGAAATCATGGCTGTTAAAGACCAACAAGTTCAAGGAGTGCAAACTGTCATAAACTTTCCAATGCAGTCACCTGACCTAACATTAATGTAGAATCTATGGGGCATTTGAAGACCTGTAAGACCTATGGATCCTGACATTTCACACAACTTTGTGGAGCCCAGGCCACCTCAAACACACGCTGTCATTAGAGTAATCATACCAAATAAGAATCAATTCTAAAATGATTGTTTGATTTTATTCAACCTTTTACTCATTGTTATGCCAATCAATGGATTTGCAATGGATTAGATATTTTTTTTACATTTTCTTACCTCACTGTATAAATATTGTTTACTGAAAAAAAACTCAGCTGTTATACATCTCATATATTCCTGGTCAATTAGAAAATAAAATGTAGGAGCCCAGTTGTTATGTGGGTGCATCCTGGTCTTCTTGTGCTACTACCATTAACCTCTAGCCCCCTAAACGTGTGAAACTCCAAACATAACATTGGAGGGTACAAAATCCTGGATTCTCCAACCAGGACACTGCTGATGGGAAATCATCCATCAAACATGCAGAGTTAACTGGACTTAATCCGAGATAAGCAGAACGATGGGGATAAATATGTGAACCAGGAACTTTTTTTGGTGCAATAGGGTGGCCTTGTTCTTAAGCAAAGGAATGCATCAAAGCCTGAGCAAAGATAGAACAATCTCATGGGCAGACAAACCTCTCCTCATCAGAGGTGGGATACAAACCAGAGTGGCTCAATTTGTAGAGCTCTGGTTCTGAGCCTGCCTGGTTCATATCTCACCTCTGTCAAGCTCTGGTGTTCGGATTGCACATTGGTTCTGCTAGCTGAGGCATTCACTTGCTTCTTGTTCCACCACTTTGGGGTTCCAGGTTCATCTCTTGAGGTCCTTAACCTTAACCCTTGAGAAAGGCCCTTAACCCACAATAGCTTGGATTGTAAGACTGCATCAGTTGTAAGTCTGGATAAGGGCGTCTGCTAAATGCCGTAAATGTAAACGTAAATGTAAATCTCTCCTTTCCAATTTCCCAGCAGGAATTTCCAGTTCACTGAGTCCTTATGTAGCAACCCCTTGTCGGTCGATGGCTTGAGCTGAGATGTTTCCGTTGGTGTGTCTTAATGGCATCCATGTCTGCAGCCCCACACATTGTGCTTGGGTTCCAATGTCCTCTACTCATCTATGTCTTTGTCCCGCCTGGCCCAATTCTTCATTCTTCTACATCTGGGAAAATGAGGCTGTGAAAGATCAAGCAAATTTAAAAACTTTACCCTGTGACCACAAATTTTAAAACGAGACAAACTTTACAATTGTGTGGCACTGCATCTGATTCAGCTAATAACCTGCTTAAACAATTCCTGTTTAAGCTAATTAACCAAAACTGCTAATCTAATAAACTGCTGAGCATTTTAACCTTTATCAGGCAGTCCTGTTTATCTACATTTCTCATTTTAAACTCTATACTGGATATTCAAACTCAGACAACCATGAATACATGGCTTACTTCACTTTACTACACGAAAGCAATAAACCATAGAAAGTAACTGCTAGTTTCTATTAGCGCCGATGGCACCAAATGCTCCATGTTTTAAAGCATTTCTCATACTCACGCGCCCTCTTGTGGACATTATCTATATTATTTCAGTCATCCTACATTTACAGAACGCAGAGAATCAGTGTTATAGCCATTGATACTCTAGATGGCGCTGTTCTATATTTCTAGTAATACGGACATATGATTGCGTTCTAACTACTGTAGTATCAAGACTTTTAACAGATTTTGTAAATATGCGTTTTATGGTGTGCATTTTTGTTCCACATTAGGCCAGACTTTTTTAATAGATTGTTCCTCGTATGTCCCTACTTAAGAATCTACTAAGGGAGGAGTAAAAAAAAAAAAAAAAGACTCTTTATTATTCAGCACTTTTCAATTTTTCGAGGACTATGTGGAATATACGGAGCTCCGTAAAATTAAGGTGAATCTGGAAAAAAACTAAATGAACAGAAGAAAACCGCTGGCTCTCAACTGGAGGGCAGAAAAAGCTGAAAAAATATATATATTTTATATATATATATATATATTTGCAGTATTTAGTGTTCTGCCTTTTCTAGAGATTACAACATTATACGACTTTATATCATATAATACATGGTCATAAGCATTCAGCCCCTTTGCTGTGGCACTCACAAGCTGTCTGTTTCTTCTTATCCTTTTTGAGATGGTTCTACTCCTTCACTGGACTCCAGCTGTGTTTGATTGAACTGATTGGACGTGATTAGGAAAGGCACACACCTGTCTGTATCTCACAGCTCACAGTGCATGCCAATGCAAATGAGAATCATGAGGTCGAAGGAACTGCCCAAGGAGCTCAGAGACAGAATTGTGACAAGACACAGATCTGGCCATGGTTAAAAAAAAATTCTGCAGCACTGAAGGTTCCTAAGAGCACAGTGGCCTCCATAATCTTGTCTTCCTAGATTTGGCTGTCCAGCCAAACTGAACAATCGTGGGAAAAGAGCCTTGGTGAAAGAGGTAAAGAAGAACCCAAAGATCACTGTGGCTGAGCTCCAGAGATGCATTAGGGAGATGGGAGAAAGTTACACAAAACAAAGTCAACTATCACTGCAGCCCTCCCCCAATCGGGGCTTTATGGCAGAGTTACCTGACGGAAGCCTCTCCTCAGTGCAAGACATATGAAAGCCTGCACAGAGTTGCCAAAAAACACATGAAAGACTCCCAGACTATGAGAAATAAGATTCTCTAGTCTGATGAGACGAAGATTAATTCTAAGTGGTATGTGTTAAGAAAACCAGGCACTGCTCATTACCTGCCCTATACAATCCCAACAGTGAAACATGGTGGTGGAAGAATCATGCTATGGGGGTGTTTTTCAGCTGCAGGGACAATTGAAGGAAAGATTAATGCGGTCAAGTACAGACATATCCTGGAAAAAAACCTCTTCCAGAGTGCACAGGACTGGCACAGGACTGGCATCACTATTTCCTCACACATTTAAATGACATTTGTTATGTCAGTTTCTAAAGTCTCTTCCAAACTTTCAGGGTTTGTTCCTCTTTGCACAGTGCTGCTGGTTAGTCCACTGCTCCCCATGACCTTGAATTAGATATTTTATTATGAATGAATGAATGCATGTAAGTACATATGTATGTACGTATTCAGGCATGCTCATTTTCTGTGCTGTCTTATAATGATCTCTGAACTAATAATAATTATCTGGATGCTGTAAACACTGGGCACTGGTGAACTGGTGTGTTTTCTCTGTTTAGAATGATTGAGGAAGCCAGTAAGAGCAGTAAAGCCACAGTGGAGAAGAGACAGCTCTTCATGGAGATGAGTGAGTTAACACCCACTGTACAATCCTTGGCATACACAAAGACTGGCACATAAAATCCACAGAGCCATAAACAGAGCAATAGGCTTTTAGAGTTCTTGTTCACTTTGTACTAACAAGGCTTTTGGAATAATTAGTCTGTGTACTTACAGGCAATTAGTAGAATATATTGTAGAATATATACAATATATACAAATATACAGTGCAATATATATAGTAGTTATCATTAATGCCCCTGTGAAGGGTAAATGCTCATATGGATTTGTTTTGTAGTGGTCCCTTTTAAAAAAGATGAATGGCTGAATACCTGATGGAGCTTCTTAATAAATGCATAAATAATCTACTTGTTACAGGAGCCCAAAACTTTGATGTCATCCGTCTGTCAACATACAGGACAGCTTGCAAGCTACGGTTTGTTAAAAAAAGA
>JAUZSV010428411.1:0-10396 GCA_034780495.1 Parotocinclus cesarpintoi | reverse complement strand
AGTTTTCCTTGTGATATTTGAATTCAGCACATAAAAATCATTAGAGAATGACTCATTTCATTTCAGAAACAAACAACGTTTGAAAATTTGTTGACCAGTGTAATATAAGATTGTAAAGCTGCTTTGAGACAATGCTTCGTTGTAAAAAGTGCTACATAAAGAACTTTTGAATTTAATGAAATTATGAAGTGACAGATCTAAATGTAAATTTTTTTGTGAATGTTGTCCCATTAACCGGAATCGACTATTATAAGGAAGATACCTTGGGAGGACCAAGATTTTAAAAAGGGACATATCCTCCTTAGATGGCAAAGATTGTACATGTAAGATGATGAAGATGCTACCCATGACCCTGAATAAGACTTTATTTCTAGATGTTTCGAAATGAAATATCACCCCATTTTTGTGAGCAGTGTATATTTAAACAAAATCTTCATCTCTGGTTAAAAGGAAGACTTTGTTGATTTCTCACTCATTCACCCAAGTCTGATAACCTGGGTTGCTCGATGTGAGCTTTTTAATAGTGTGTATTGAGGGCAAAAGGAGCCTGGCTTAGGCCATCCCTCTCCAGGCCAGATTAACATTGCATACACACATACTCGGCCAATTTAAAGCAACCAAATAACCTAACACGTCTCTGGAATGTGGACCGGAAATCCATGCGGACATGAGGAGAACATGCAAACTACACCCAGCCCAAGGTCAGGATCAATTTAGGAATCACTGGAGCCGTGAGGCGATCGCACTAACTGCTTGCACCACCCGTTGTGGGTTTAAAGGTACAAAGGTAAACGGGAACAAAACACTCCAAACTTTCCTGTTCTTCAGGTTTAAAATAGAACAGGTTGCAGAAATTTACCCAGAGCAACACACAGCTGAGATAATTTTACAGCTTACATTCCAAACAAATGTTTACAAGTTTTAACCTATTTATTAGGGTTTTAACCTATTTACTGGTTTTAACTGACAGGGCTCGTTGACACCCAGCACCAATTCCAAAGAACACAGGCCAGTACGCTGCCGTGCGGCGGATGAGGCCTTCATCTCTCCCTCTCACCTTCCCTGAGGCACAGACAGGACAATTGACTATATATTATTATTACTATTAATAGCTTATAAATGCTATTGAAAA
Organism: Parotocinclus cesarpintoi; assembly: GCA_034780495.1. NCBI lineage: Eukaryota > Metazoa > Chordata > Actinopteri > Siluriformes > Loricariidae > Parotocinclus > Parotocinclus cesarpintoi. The sequence goes on along the minus strand of JAUZSV010428411.1, from coordinate 9,264 downwards.
GTATTCATATTAAATGTTAAAGTGTAGTTGTAGTTTTAAACCTTGCTTTTCCAAGCGCTTGCCAGTCACAGATTTAGAGTTTGTGTATATTTTGTCACGTGTTTTTGGTGGGACTATTTCTTTCTTTTTTCTTTTTTTTACTGTTTCCGGGTTTATCTTGCTATCCATGGTATAAAAGTTCATATCAGTATTCCATTTTCCACTTCAATACCGGTACGCATCAGAACCCTACTTTATATTAACATACTGATCACTGTAGATAATTAATACCACATCTACACTTATACCTAACCTTCGTAGCCATAATCAATTATTTTTGCTCTTTTGGATTTTCCAAATATAATTTGCCATTTTTGTGAAAAAACAAACAAACAAAAAAACAGAACATGTCCCCTCAAACACTCACTAGCCACTGGAAGAAAACTATTCTAACTTACTAGCTGTATTGATAAGAAAGGTCTGATATGGCCAGGACAGGAGGTGTAGATTGTTTCAAAATCCACCAATTCTCATACCAGGACAACACATTACCTGTCACCACTGTACTCAGAATGGTCCGTCGCCAAACGACGGGCGATCTCGTTCTATTGCTAGACAGGTCGGCTACACTCCGTAACCGTACACCCTAGAATCAAATACAGCAGGAAGAAGAAAGTGTGTCAAATCTTTTATATGAGCACCTATTAAAGTACAGCTATTCTCTTGGATATCAGATTATACTGTATCTTTCCAAAGCCTGTCCAATTGTATCATCCAAAACGACCAGAATACCACAGAACACCATGTTAACACTTAACCACTCCAATATCATTCGTTTTTAATTTTCGGATGACTTGTCCCTGGGTGTGCATTCATCAAATACATCATTCAGACAGATCCAAAGACCAGCAGAGCAAAGCCCCCCACCAACACTCCATCTTTTAGAGCAGTCACTCCCAAAGGTGGGCCAAGGCAGCAACTGCTGTTACACAGTAAAGATATTTTTTTTTTAAGTCAACACTTTCTCACCTAGTACAAGCTTTAATATTAAAATGTTCAACCAAAAATTTAAGAGTATAATATTTACCTTCACAGACAATCCTACCCAAAGCAGCTCAGCAGTGATGTAGTTTAAATACTGAGTTCTGCTTGAATTATAATGTTTAAAATATATTTCAGTGACATTTGGAAGCAAGACAAGTGATGAGTGGCTTCTCCACTGAAAAGGGGGCATGCAGTAGTTTGGGAACCAGTTTTTGAGTAAGATTTCAAGATTGTGCAATATTTCTTTATATCTATAGGTGGCACCACTAGGCTACAGAACTGCGATGATTGTCAGATTAAAAAAAAAAGCAGAACCTGGAACAATCTAAAATTACCTGCTTTCTTTAACGTGCTATAATTTACAAATAAAGAACTAATACATTTTCAGTTATACTCAAGCTTGAATTCGCTTTAAGGTTGTTATATTATTCTTAACGGTTATTATATTATTTTATATTAAATGTTTGAAAATGCATTTTAATCCTCATTGTAACCTGGTCTGCTCCAGACAAATTTCACGTTTTTAGGGTGTGGCACAGAGCTCCCCATTTAGCCTTGACCAGTCATGCCTGCATGGCATTGCACCCAGTCACCTCCATGAGTCAAACCTGGGGTCAACCACAGGGCACCAACATTTTAATCTTAAAGTGTTCAGCCTAAAACTGTAAAACCCAGTATAGTAGTTCTTTAGATTTGCAGCATATAGCAAACACCCTTACCCAGAGTTATACATCCCTGGCACATTGGGAGTTGAACCCTGAACATTTTGGCCCCCAATCAAGTACCTTAACCACTAAAGTCCACTCAATTACACTCCATGTACAGAACATAAATCCATATGCTATGCAGAATAACTAAATAGAATCAGGTCTTACTCGTTTTGCTGATAAAGCCTGTGAAAAATCAACTACCGTTACAGGATAGGAGCTGCATTTCCTCCTCCATCATAACATGATGAGCTCAGTTCCTGTAATAAAGATTAGTCATCTTTTCAGTCATGATGAGGCAAAAATTCTCCAAGCAATACGTTTGAGAATTCAAAACAGTATTTACTTGTTAAGTAAAAATAATAATAAAAAAAAAAATGTTAATAGCACATCTGGTTAATTTGCAGCAACTGTTCGAAAGCCCAAATTACTAGATCTTTTAACGTCTCTGGCGTTTACTTTGCTTTGTGGAAAATCCTGGTAAATCAGAGACATTTCACAAAGAGATAACAGGCACACGCATCAGACTTAAAACTACCACAGCAATTGAGTAAAAGACTGGGTGAAATTGTGTAAATTCTGTCTGTAAAATAATCTTGGCCTGTAATTTACTCAGTGGAAGAAAATAGAAATACAGGACATGTAACATCAAGACAAATTTAAAACAGTCTAGAAGCTCAAAAAGGAAAAAGGCTCTAAATGTAAATTAATTCCAGCCCAGTAACAGTTTAAATCATCATAAATAGGTCTCGTCCTAATTTGCATATTTGATAGAGCTATACAGCAGTAATTAGACGGTGACGGTTAAGATGGAGTAGCTTTGTCTGCCGTTTGCCACAAACAAGGTGCAGTTTGAAAATAAATCCAAGACAATGGAAGGAAAAAAGCTGATGTAAAACAAACATTGTTTATTCCTTGTGTATGGAAAACACAGCCATTTACATCTGATGCAAGACTCCAGACTACACACGGGTATAGCTGGACCCCCCACCCCCTAAATTTAAGTTCTAAAAAGAGCACCGGCCTGTACAAGGATTAGAGCTAGGGTAACTGATAAGACTACAGACTTCAAACATTTTAATTGGATAAACTGGTGTTGCATTGCAAGACTGCTCTCACAGGTAAACATGAAACACGGATCGGATCAGAATCATGTTCTGGTACATAACCATAGAATAATGAGTATAGATATATTTCTCTCAAGCTCGTATTTTTACACAGCTAGCCCACCAATCGAGCCCTTTATTTGTTGAATCAGGTGTCTGGGCAGCAAAAAAAGCAAACCGTCATCTAACAAACTAAAGTTGAAAGCCATCCAACAGAAGCAGATGTACAGTGGCAGCTGGCATCCCATTCCCCTGGCCCTAGTGGACCTACAACGTTCCAGGTCCCTGAGTGGTAAACATTACCACCTTCTAGCATCAAACAGGACATGTATTCAACCTTATAGCACAAGTAGAAAATGGGGGGGGGATTACCATTACAAAAACACTACTATTGTAGACCATTTAAAAGACAAAGAACTAAAATGTACATAAAACGAAAAGAAAAGCAAACTCTATCCTTCCATTGTTCCACATTCATGACAGAAGGAGCCACTCTTCCTAATCCTCTTCACACAATCTCCTGATTCTTCAGTAGCGCCCTGTTGGAGCAGATGGAGATTAACATTAGGGTGGAATAAACTGAAATACCTCCAGCAATGACAGGAGCATGCAAGCGTCATAGCCCTGATGTCCTCATGTCCTGTGAACATTTTGTGGATCAATACCAACTAACCAACATCGTGTCACCTTTTTACTGGACTTAATACACTTTTTTTTCCCCCTCAATAGCTCAATTCAGCTGTATTTAACCAGCCAGAAGCATGTATGGATCCTGTGGCCTTGCCAACAAAACTGTTACTGGCTCAAGATCTGAATGCATAGCCACTAAATTTGGCAATGGATTCACTTTCTATGAAGAGATTACACTGCTCACAAAATTAGGGGATTTTTTTATTTATTATGGGACATTTTGAAATACCCCCACAACCACCCCAATATTTTTGTAAACAGTATATTTTGTATCAATCAAATACAACAATCTAATATACATGTAGTCATTTGGCAGATGTTACAGTGAATTACAAACCATGTGAGCTAAAAAGGGCCACAATGCAAGTATTATTTTACACACCAGGATTTTATTCCAGTATTCAGATCCCATAGCACGTGTACCAGTTAGCTGATTTTAAATCTTTTTTTTTTAAACTATGTACACAAGCCTGATTAACATGTTTTGTTTTTGGTGGCATTTCTAGCTATAATTTAACTTACCACAGATTTGAAGGCAGCAAAGCAGCCATTTAACATTTGAGATTAAATGAAGGTTTAAACTGAAGAAATCGAAGAATTTGATTATTAAATGCTGAATTTTACATTACATTCATCTATGAGATTATTGGCTGGCTACAAAGCAAAAATCCGACTATTGCCGATTCATGTAAATACGGAGCTTGGGCATTGTTATTACTCAAGTGCATGTAAACTTGTTAAATTTTAGAGTTAAAAAATAAAGAAAAAAAAAACCCCCAGGAGAAATCAGATTTTCCGCCGTTATCAAATTAAGTACATATAATTGCATTTGTGTTTAAATAATGAAAATGGTGACTTTTAATACCCGTTAGAGCTAATTCTGTACTTTAATGGATACAGATTTTTAAAAACAAGTCATTTAGTCAAACAATAATCCATACTTAAATTAAATATCCCCTCATTTTTGTGAGCAGTGTAACTACAGCTCCAAATCAAATTAACATTATATAAATATTAATTGAGAATGTAATTTTACAAAGCTCACCACCTAAAGAAATATTTTTACTCACGTGGAGAGTAGGATCGTGAGCGTGACCGGGATCGGTATCCTCCACGACTGTAGTAGGGGGATGGAGATCTGCGCCTACACACACGAAAGTCAGACATTTACAACACTTCAGCGAGAGGGGGATGTTTTCAGCGGGAACCCCCCCGGGAATTTGTAAATTCATTACAAATGTGAGTCTGTAAAGAAGTATGCACGCTAGGTTTATATCCATTTCACATTTTTTTTCTTGGTGAACCTGACAAGTATAAAAAGGGCTTCCACTACAGTCATAATGCCAAATGACCGTTATCGATATCTTTTTCTTGTAAAATTCAATCAAAATAAACAAATGTTTTCCTGCTTCAAAAATGATCCTCTACCAAAAGTCGCTGGAACGAAACACGGAGACATTTAAATGTCAACACAAAAGACTGTGGTTTACCAAATTGAACTTTGTGGTAATATAAATTTACTTGGTGCAAAATCAGGAAGATGACACTGTAATCTTCTTTTAGTCAGACCGTTATGGCCCAATTATAAGGATGTTTAGCGTATACGATTATTATATGAGATAATGAAGAGTGACTACGTACAAACTGATACAGAGTAGAAAGGGATTAGAATATGGATGGTCAGTCTATGCATTTACAAAGGGACTCCATTTTACATTTTATTGATCTAGTTAGCGTACTCTAACTCAGATGTATACTTGGATGCATTCCTATTTTGATCGATCTGTTACATTTCCACCCCACCATCAAATTGGGTCAAAAAACTCAAAAGCGAGAAACTTCTGCAGCGAATATAAATAAAATATAAATATAAAAAACGGATACTTCAAGAATATTAAACTCAAAATAGACGTTAGAACTCAGTTAGTGATGCTAATGTTTAGGTTCTTGTGCAAGAACAGGAGCTGGTCTAAATGTTTAGATGCAAGTGTGCTTGATTATTGACATTTGTTAATTGATTCAGAACCGTTAACGTCCGAATCATGATGCATCTAAACAATGAATTTTCCCCCACCCCTAAGGTCTACATTATAACAGACCTATAATACAACAATAATGGCCAATAGACTAACACCCACTTGACAAGCATTGCTGCACATAAGAGTCTACATATTATACTTTACCATTTCCATGTTCTCTGCTAATTTTTATATTTAACTTCTGTTAATTTAAACAATTACTAAAACCTATTAGATTAACTTCATTTAATTCTCACACACACACACACGTACACATCTTTGTCCTCCCAAAAGTTTCTACCTTCGAGCATTTAGAGTTTATTTTAGCCACCATTACCGTGGGCATACTCAGTTTGGGATTGGTTTCAGATAATGGAAGAATATACAATTGTAAAGCTGTTAAGACAATGTTCCACCATTAAAAGTATGACGAAAATAAATCTAAATCTGACTTTAACCAAAAACATATTACTGCTAAATTTTGTGTAAATCCTCACGTTAAAGATCTTAACATGTAAATACCAAGCAGGAAACTTGATGAAAACCAGACTGATTCAGGCATTAAAGCTGTGATAATCTTATTATATTATAAATACAACAGTTTTATTTCAATTACCAATCCCTTTACCACATCAATTAGTCATAAAATCTCTAATTATCACCCCCCCTCCCAAATATTGTCTACGCTGGGGACATAATTAATTATAATTAATTCAGCAAGAGCATGTGCAAGTGCACCCACTAAGTGCAAGTCTATTGTAGTAAAGAGAAAGTGAGGTTAACATCTTAAAAGGAAAATAAGATAAATTGTACATTGTTAAACTTAACGTGCACGGAGGGCAAGTAATAACGTACTGTTACTGTTAATGTACTGTTACTCAAAGTAACCCAGTAATTACCAGGTTTTAGACTAAACAGGATTCTAAGCAAATCTAGTTTATCCAGCTGCACCCACTGACCTGTAAGACTTGTAGCTATCTCGGTCATCGTAGCGATCGTATGATCCTTGATCATAGTCACGATCCGAGTAATCTTTGGAGCGACCGGAGTATGCGCCAGATCTGGCTCCACTGCTGCTAGACAAAGAAACAGTTCATTAATTCATTTTAAATTTGCTTAGCGTTGCCATCAGTGGCCATCTCAGTGATGCAGAAGGTTATCTCAGAACTAGTTGTTCTCCCTCACTCTCACACACTTTAGTGTAATCAATTTACTGATCAAGTCTTTGGACTGTGGGAGGAAACCAGAGTACCTGGAGTAAACCCACACAGACAGGGAGGACATGCAGACTCCACACAGAAAGGAGTCAGGCTGCTCCACACTGGGATTGAACCCAGGACCTTCCTGCTATGAGATAACAGGGATATACCCACCAAGCCGCCCAAAACAAGATTACCGAATGCGACTTAGCAGCAATGCTGCGTTTGACAGAAAAGATTGTTTCTTTAAACCATTTTCAGCAGCACAGAACAATAGAACAATCACCCACAGCACAGTTTCACGGTTTTACCATTCCCCAAACCTGCTGTGATACTTCATTTTAAGGGGCCATATTAAAAACCCAGTTTTCATTGGGTGCACAAACATTTGGGTGTTGAGCATCTACCAGTACTTTAAAGCCAGTACTTAAGCATTGGTACTGCTGTTAATGGCTACACTGTCCTGCAGCCTTAGAAGACAGAAGAGCTGAATATGACGTTTATTTTTAATAAGGCAAAGTCAGAGTTACTGTTCCCAAAACTGCCTTAAAGACAAGTTTGTGTTAACACATTAATTGCCGCAGGATCCACAATAACTATGGCAATAAATGTTACTCGAACGTCAAAATCCAGAGTCCTTCTGCCGAATTTATTCACACTTACGTAGGAATTGCATTTAAAGGAACAGGCACTCAAAAGCAAATGTGATATTGCTTATTTATTTGGCTTCTTTAACGTCGCTATCGGCATCAGCGGACACATGTAAGCAACACACACAAGGTTATATCCATACACAAGTTCATCTCAATTCAGTCACATATATACACACAAGTCAATGCCAATTTTTGAGTAACCAATTAACCTAACATGTCTTTGGACTGTGGGAGGAAACCGAAGTACCCAGAGTAAAGCCACGCAGACACGGGGAGGACATGCAGACTCCACACAGAAAGGACCCAAGCCGCCCCCACCTGAGATTGAACCCGGGACCTTCTTGTTGTGAGGCAAGCGGTGCTACCCACCGAGCCACTGTGCTGCCCGACCAAATACTCATATATCAGCAGTAGATATTACATTCTAGCAGTAACAGAGAGAAGATTTTACTAGGTCATTGTTTTAGGACATTAAGTCACAGGAAGTTTTGTTCACGTTAAGCGTTTTAGACTCTCTGGGATAATGCAGCATTTGGGCTAGGGGACCTAAGTTAGTCGAACACATTACAATACTGAAGCTCAATATCATGCTGGTGCCTTTGTTGTTGTGGCATGTTGAAGGTGCAATCCCTTTAAATCAGATCAACTTTCCACACATATTGCATTTAGCCTTTTCATTTTCTCTCAAACATTTAACCTCTGTTAATGCTCCATCTTCTGCTAATGCTCTAGCGGAGCATATCAAAACTAAACTAAACTAAACTAAACTACTTAAGGACGCATGTGATTAGATAACACACCAATCCAGGCAGATGGGTGTCTCATTCATAGAACGTATTTTTGCACTAATCGTGGCCGTGTATTTGACACCAATTATTCGAACCAATTAGTGGAATCAAAATTCTTTATTGGGTACCCAGTTCTCAGAATTTTGGAATTGTTTCTGATACCCAACCCTAATGGTATGTGAAATGTATTATATATGGCGTTGTGTGTAATGGGCCTTCTTTGCATCTCTGTGAATTGCATTGTGAATGACTCGAAGCCATGAAAATACCAGTATGAGGCCCTGATAAGCACCTGGATTTTAAGTATGGAAATAATTATCTTCTCTGGCCAACTACAGAAGAGCTTTACAGCTGCAGAACAGTGCAATAAACCGTGTCATAAGCACACAGTGTCTATATAAAATGAAAAAGACACTCATCAAATTGATATGATTTGAACAAGTCGTCAGACTTTTGTGCAGGCTAAAAGGAAGTTAATTGGACCCATCATGGAGTACAAAGCTCAGACTAATCCCACACACCGAGCAAATGAGAGCAGTGTCCAGCCTCATGTGTAATGATCAGTCCATCCCATGGGTCCAGAACCAGAATGAAATAGCAAGACAGACATTTGACCAGCAGGAAGGTCGCAGCTCAGGGGACAGGATAATGTCCGACTCTGCTTATTATATGTCCCGTTATAATAAATAAATTATTTAATCATTAAATGTCACCTCAACCGGTGAATCACTATAATCTGCTCTCCTAGTTTTAAAACAATGGGATCTCACAAAGGCCATTTCAAATGTGTTCTTTCTAATGTAGAACCTCCATTTCCCTCTGGCACCACCTAATTCGGCCTGATTCACTTCTGGACACACTCATTCACACACATATACACACACATATACACACACATATACACACACACACACACACACTTCCCTCACCACTTCGCGGTTCACCTTTCGCCGACTCGGTGCATCGCAGGTTTTCAAAAAATATTAATGGAAAAAATATAATCGCAGATTAACACTGCATCGCGGGTTTTTTACCAACAAAAAAAACTATTTGATATATAATATTTTATATATGATATAT
>JAUZSV010428400.1:0-10396 GCA_034780495.1 Parotocinclus cesarpintoi | reverse complement strand
GGACTGGAACTGGTAACAGAAAATCTTAGTATAAGGACTGGAACTGGTACCAGAACCATATCTCAGTATAAGAACTGGAACTGGTACCAGAACATCTCAGTATAAGAACTGGAACTGGTACCAGAACCATATCGTAGTATAAGAACTGGAACTGGTACCAGAACGTCTCAGTATAAGGACTGGAACTGGTACCAGAACCATATCGTAGTATAAGAACTGGAACTGGTACCAGAACGTCTCAGTATGAGAACTGGAACTGGTACCAGAACCATATTTCAGTATAAGAACTGGAACTGGTACCAGAACCATATCTCAGTATAAGAACTGGAACTGGTACCAGAACCATATCTCAGTATGAGAACTGGAGGTGTGTTAGCGTTAGCTTTCTCGTTATAACGTTGGTGTTCTCCTGATGGTGGCTCAAAAACCTTCATACGATCTGATCTGAGAGAGACCTTTAGTTGCTTAGAAGTTCTCCTGGGTTTGTTTATGATCTTGTGGACCAGTACGCTCCTTGCTCTTGGAGCGATTACTCCCCCCCTCCCTCACCCCCGGCCCGAATCCCGCTGACGTGGATGAAGATGTTCAGAAGAAAGAACAATGTGGCTCCAGATGGAGAGGATGAAGTGATTCAGAAGCTCTGATCCTCACCCACGTTCCAGCCGAAGCAGGAGAGACGTGGGACGGAGTGAGATCAGAGGAGGACGACTGGACCTGCTCAAAAAGTCTGGTTCATTTTTTATAAAACTAACAAAGCATGGGGCGCCAGTGGCAAGGAAAATACCCCAAAAAGAGCTGGAGATTTTTTTTATTTTGTTTTAATTTTATTTATGTTCCGTACATTTGATTTATTTGACTGTATTTTATATTGATTTAATTTAATTTTAATGTATTAATATCCAGTTCCTGTATTTTTATTGATTGTTTTTTTTTTATTTTCTTTTTTTCTTTCAGACTGTTTCTTCCGCTTTTCTTTTCTTTTCTTTATGTTTTCTTTCTTTTTTTCTGGTTTGTCTTGTATGAGGGAGAAAGTTTTTTTTTAATTGTTATTCTTTCTCCAGCTTGTTTCTTATTTTCCTTTTTTCTTTCTTTCTTTCTTTTTGTTTTTCTTTCAAACCTCATTTATTTTTTTCTTGATTTCTTTTCTTTCTTCCTTTTTGTGGTCATATCTCGTTTTTTCTGTCTTCCTTTCGTTTTTCTCCAGATTTTTTAAAATTTCTTTTTATCTATTTCAATTTTAATAAAGTCATTTGGAGTTTATCCAACTTTTAACTTCTTTTTTCCAGCCTCATGTTTCTGTTTCTAAAACTTTTACAGTCAGTTTTATTTCTTTTTTCCTTCTTTTGTGCTTCACTTTCTTTTTTATGTCTTTATTTATATTTCTTTCTTTCTTTCTTTTATTATGTATTTCTTTCTTTTTTACTTAACTTTCTTTTTTATGTATTTTTTGTTTCTTTTCCTTTCTTTATATACCCTTCTTTTTCTTTATTTTTTCTTTCTTTCTTTTTCTTTTTTTTCATTTATTTTCCTTTCTTTCTTTTTTTCATTAATTTTTTTTACATCCTTTCTTTCCTCGTTTCTTTCTTTCTTTTAATTTCTTTTTCTTTTTCCTTTCTTTTTCTTTCTTACTTTTTCTTTCTTTTAATTTATTCTTATTACTTTCTTTTTCTTTCATCCTTTCTTTCCTTTTTTACTTTTTTTTTCTTTTCTTTTCTTATTCTTTATGTATTTTTTTCATCCTTTTTTCTTTCTCTTCCTTTCTTTTCTTTCTTTCTTTACTTTCTTTTATTATGTATTTTGTTCTTTTATTTCTTTTATTTATTTATTTATTTTTTATTTTTTCAGTACCATACCTGACCTGAACCACAAACAGAAATACCGGTTATATTTTGGTTGGTGGTGCCCGTATCCAGAATTCACAGGGCACAGGTGGGCACAGGTGGGCACCCACCACGACGGGCCACCACACCACTTCATCAGCTCCAGGGTATGATCCCCTCCTTCCGGCCCTCCCTCTCTCATAGTTCAGCACCAGGACCAGGAACCCGTGTCCCCACACTGGTAGGCTGGCATGTTTGACTGGTCGCTGTGCCACCTTAAAGCACAAGTTTAGAAAGAGCACGGGTTGCCATGTTGAGCTGAATCCTTACAGGTCAGACTGTGGATTCTGTTATTGCCCCGCAGACAGTCTGTCTTTAACGAGCTAATAACGAGATCATCAGCACTTCCTCCAAACGAGGCGTGTGCACTTTTAGTCCCTGCACCGGGCTGTTCAGAGGAGGACCGGGTACGAGCAGTGACCCTCTGCAGGGGGCCGTCCCGTCATGCCAGGTTAGTCCTCATGTCCTCGTTTCTTATTTTAGATTTTAACTTTAGATTAGAATTAAACATGTCATTGTGCTCTACCTTTCTTTCTTTCTTTCTTTCTTTCTTTTTTTCTTTCTTTCTTTCTCCACATTTCTTTCTTTTTTTCCCTTTCTTTTCCTCTTTTTTCTTTTCAGATTTTTCTTTTTTCTTTCTTTCTTTTCCTTTCTTTCTTTCTCAGATTTCCCTTCTTTCTTTCTTTCTTTCTCCACATTTCCTTCTTTCTTTTTTTACTTTCTTAAATTTTTTTTTTGTTGTTCTTTTTGTCTTCTTTCTTTCTCCACGTTTTCTTTTTGCTTTCCTTTTTTCCTTCTTTCTCCATCTATTATTTCATTTTCTCTACCATTCTTTTTTTTCTTTCTTTCTTTCTTTCTTTCTTTCTTTCTTTCTTTCTTTCTTTGTCCATCTTTCCTTGTTATTTCTTTTTTTTACTTTTTTTAAATTGTATGTTTTGGTCTTTTTGTCTTCTTTCTTTCTCCATCTTTCCCTATTTATTTTATTACTTTCTTAAATTTTCTTTTTTGTTGTTCTTTTTGTCATCTATTATTTCATTTTCTCTATCATTCCTCTTTTTCTTTCTTTCTTTCTTTCTTTCTTTCTTTCTTTCTTTCTCCATCTTTCCTTGTTAATTTTCTTTTTTTTGTTCTTTTTGTCTTCTTTCTTTCTTTCTTTCTTTCTTTCTTTCTTTCTTTCTTTCTTTTTTTTCTTTATTTCCTTCTTTCTTTCTTTTTTTCTTTCTCCATCTTTCCTTATATATTTTTTTACTTTCTTAAATTTTCTTTTTTGTTGTTCTTTTTGTCTTCTTTCTTTCTCCACGTTTTCTTTTTGCTTTCCTTTTTTCCCCTCTTTCTCTATTTATTATTTCATTTTCTCTATCATTCTTTTTTTTCTTTCTTTCTTTCTTCCTTTCTTTCTTTCTCCATCTTTCCTTGTTATTTCTTTTTTTACTTTTTAAAATTTTCTCTTTTTTTGGTCTTTTTGTCTTATTTCTTTCTTTTTTTTCTTTATTTCCTTCTTTTTTTCTTTCTCCATCTTTCCTTATTTCTTTTTTTACTTTCTTAAATGTTCTTTTTTGTTGTTCTTTTTGTCTTCTTTCTTTCTCCACGTTTTCTTTTTGCTTTCCTTTTTTCCTTCTTTCTCCATCATTCCTCTTTTTCTTTCTTTCTTTCTCCCTCCATCATTCCTTGTTAATTCTTTGTTTTTAACTTTCTTAAATGTTTTTTTTTGTTCTTTTTGTCTTCTTTCTTTCTTTCTTTCTTTCTTTCTATTTCTTTTTTTCTTTTTTCTTCCTTTCCCCATCTTTTATTTCCTTTTCTCTCTTTTCTTTTTTTATTTTTTATTTCTTGCTTTCCGTTTTTCTTTCTCCACCTTTCAACTTTTTATCTCCGTCTTCCATCTTTTGTTTCGCTACAATTGAGAATCCTGTCCTTAAACAAAGCTATTTTGTTCTTTTTCTATCTTTTCTTGGCTTGTAGTTTATCCAGCTCTTTCTTTCTTTCTTTCTTTCTTTCTTTCTTTCTTTTCTCAGTAGCAGATTTTAACATCCTCCTAATTTGGGACGGATATTTGTAGCCTCTGACAGTTTTTATTTAAACCCCCCTCCCCTCCCCCGTCCCCCGTTCATCACTTTCGGAGGCGTTTGTGTTTGGGTCCAGCTCATCTCCTGCTTTGCTCCGACGTCACACCCCTGCTGCCTAAAAAAGGCAAAGCCGAATGCCTCCCTGCCTGCCCGGGGCTCTAAGAATAAACAGGGCCGTGCGTTTGGGTGAGGGATTGGGTTACACTTGGGCCCTGTGCTTCCTGTCCTGCACTCATTAAGGACTCAGGATTAAAAACCTCACCTCCTAAAATCGATCGTTTCTGATCAGGAATCGTGAATCCAGCGCTTTTTCTTTAGCCGTCAGAAGTCGTTTGATCTTGGGGCCTCAGCGGGAGCTCGGGGTCCAGACCCTTCATAGGAACAGGAGAAGGATTTGTCCTAAATCAGCGCTAAGACGTCCAGAATGGAAGGTACAGAAACGTTCTTCTTTCTTCTGCTGAAAACGTACGACCTGTTAAGCTCTCCTAAAGCGAGCAGCTCATAAATTATAGTAAATTATAAATAATAATTACGGCCAGAGACTCAATTACTTTCTTTCTTTCTTTCTTTTCTTTTCTTTATCAGATTTTCTTTCTTTCTTTTTTTTCTTTTTTTCTATTTGTTTTTCTTTATTTCTCCACATTTTCTTTTTGCTTTCCTTCCTTCCTTCTTTTTTCTTTCTTTCTTTCTTTCTTTCTTTCTTTCTTTTTCTTTCTTTCTTTTTTTGCTTCTTGTCTTTATCGGATTTTCTTTCTTTCTTTTCTTGTTTCTTGTCTTTATCGGATTTTCTTTCGTTCTTTTTTTTTCTTTATTTCTCCACATTTTCTTTTTGCTTTCTTTCTTTCCTTCCTTCTTTTTTTTCTTTCTTTCTTCCTCCATCCTATACCTACTTTCTTTTTTCACCTTCTAAAATTTTTGTTCTTTGAAAACGTACGACCTGTTAAGCTCTCCTAAGGCGAGCAGCCCATAAATTATCTCCAGATACGGCCAGCAATTCAATTACGGCTCAATCTGGCTGAGAGGAAGTACAGTCACTTCATTCGGTTGGGCTACCAGCGGCTGCTTCGCGTTCTCCTCTCACGTTTTGTTCTCAGATGCGCTTTTTTTGGAAAGGCCGATGGGGACGGTCTGGGAAACACAAGTTTGTTTATTATTCGTTGTGACTAATACTCAGCACCAACCAGGCAACGTTCATAGTCCCGTAAAGCCCCGTTCTCCCCCCTCCGTCCTGATCAGTCTGAACTTCAGGAGCTCCTTACGTTCGTTCTTTATTATTTTAGCTGCGTTCAAAACCTGCATCAAGGTGTGGTGAGAAAAGACGTCGACAGTGCTGTCTGAGGAGTAAAGAGGATCAGGGGAACTCCCTCAGAGGATCAGGGGAACTCCTTCCAGTTTATGTTCCTCAAAGAACGATAGGAATGGATTTACTGTAGATGTTTCTCCATCAGACCATAATATCATTAAACCATTCAGAATCTGGAGGGATTTCAGTCCTAAAAGGTAAACTGTAGAGGGGTGATCTCCCTCCCCTCCCTCAGTATCTGATAGAAGCACATGGGTAAGGGATTTTTATCTCACCTTTATCTCTCTCTATAATACAGAGTTACGTTCACAAACACCGCTTATAACTTTAGCCTCGTCTTATAACCACGCCCACAAGCTCCGCCCACTTATCTGGGCATCTAGAATGGACCGTCACCATGGAAACAGGGATGGTGCTCGGACCAATCAGGATTACAGAACTTTTTAGGGCCAAAGACGTAAAAAGGAGAATCCAGACCGTTATGAGGAACGAGTCCAAGAGGCAGGGTCTATCATGGTACAGGGTCGGGGTCGGGGTCCGGACCCTTGGTTAAAGGTCATTTACGCTTTTGTGATGCAGCATTAATGCAGAAAAGTATTTTAGAGCAACATAAATTGCCTTTAAGACGACCTCTTTACCGGACTGGACCTTCTATAGTCCTGACCCGTCCCAAATAGAGAAGGGGTGGAGAAATGAATACGAGTTTGGAGGAGCAAGCATTAAATTGAATTAATTAAATAAATTTTAAAAATAAATGAATAAATAAATAAAGTACATTACATTTAAATTTAATTTAATTCATTCATTCATTAATAAATTAATTAATTAATTGAATTGATTTTCCTGAAACATTAAATCACTTGGTATCGTAAAAAAAAAATCGTATGGTAAAAAAAAAAAAGGCTTTTAAGACACGGAGACGTTACAAAATGGTCACAGTTTTACCGTCCAACGTTTTTTGGAATGTGTTTGAGGTCTGAAATTCCCGACTGGATGTTTAATAACCAAAAGAAATATTCTTTATATGGTTATTATTTATATTATTATTTTTTATATTATTATTATTCTAACATTAGCTAATGTTGTTTATATTATTATTATTATTATTATTATTATTATTATTATTATTATTAATAATTATAACTTGTGTGTTCATTTTATTTTATTTGAACATATCTAAATATTTTGTATTATTTATTTTATTTGACATTTTAACCAAACTTATTCTTTGCTCTAAACTAAGAAAATAAATAGCAAATAAATAAGTAGTTAAATGAATATTTGACATAATAAATGTGTTATTAATATAGCCATTTTAATTTAAAATAAAGTAATACATTAAATTACAATATTTATTATTAGTTATTTATTTAAATATGTGTTTGTTTCATGTTTTAACGAAATATTAAAGTACGGAAATATAATTAAAGCAACAAAACATTAATATTATTATTTACTTCATTAAGAAATCGTCTTACTTAGCTGTAAAAACAACAAAATAAACAAAAATATAAGCGAATTAAACGATTTTATTACTTCTTATCTTCATTGTTAGGCTTTTATTTATGATATTTTAATTAAACTTGCTTCACTAAAAACAATTTTTTTTTGCTAATTATTAATTAATAATTTGTATTTTTTGTGGGGTTTTTTTTAGTTTTATATTAGCACTATTAATATTTTAAGTCAAAACAACAACAAAAATTACGCTAATTAAATTATTGTTTTACTTGTTTTTATTATATTAATATTTTATTATATTATTACTAATGGAACACTAAGTGAACTTTTATTTATATGCTTATTAAATTATTCCTTATTATTTATGCATGTTTTTATTTGTAACATATAAATTAAATAAAAAATTAAGCTAATTAAATTATTTTTTATATTATTATTATTATTATTATTTATTTATTTACTTTTTTATTTGTAACATATAAATTAAATAAAATATTAAGCTAATTAAATTATTTTTGCTATTATTATTATTATTATTATTTATTTACTTTTTTATTTGTGACATTTAAACTAAATTAATAATTAAGCTAATTAAATTATTTTAGCTATTATTATTATTATTATTTATTTATTTACTTTTTTATTTGTAACATATAAATTAAATTAAAAATTAAGCTAATTAAATTATTTTTGCTGTTATTATTATTATTATTATTATTATTATTTATTAACTTTTTTTTATTTGTAACATTTAAATTAAATTAAAAATTAAGCTAATTAAATTATTTTGCTGGTATTATTATTATTCACGCACATTTTTATCTGTAACATTTTAATTCAACTTAATTTAATTAAGTAAATTGAACTAAAAAATGGAATGTAATTATTTTTTAAGTTATCATTATTTTTAATGTTATTATTTATTAATAAATAGTAAAAAAAATATATATATAGAAAAAGTATTTAAAAAAAAAGGATTTATTTTGTTATTTACATTTAATTAGAATCAGTTTCATCAAACTCGTTGACATTTCGATATTTTAATGAGATTTTTTTTTTTAGTTTAATTTCTTTAAATATTAATAATAATATTATGGATGTTTTGTATCCTGGCTCCTCCCCCTTTTCCGTCTCTCAGTACGTAACGACCGGCGCCTGTCTCACTCAGAGACCCAAACCCAAACTGGATCCGGTGAGTCCGGGTCAGGAGGAGGCGGAGGATTCGGTTATGGGGCGGATCCAGCAGGTCCCTGAGGTTAAAGCGGTGCCCGGGCGGGCGGTGCCAGGCTCTGACCATGAACCCGAGGCGGTCAGGCTGGCACGTATCGAGGCTCGCCAGTGGCGGGAGCTGAGACTGAACTACTCCGAGTTACCAGGGATCTACGCCCGGCTCTCCAAAATCAAACTCACCGGTACGGCGTACCCAGTGGGCGGAGCTTAGGCTCCTTTAATGGGCTTCTTACTGGTGTATTTAATGCTTCTCGTTAGAGTTTAAGCCCCGCCCACTCAGACGCATTATCAGAACTAATTTGATTTATTAATTACTTTTTTTCTTCTTTTTTTTTTTATAAATCTCCAGCTCTGGTGGTTACCACGGCAGCAGCCGGTTACGCCATGGCTCCCGTCCCCTTTGATCCCGTCGCTTTCATCCTGGCATCGGTCGGAACGGGTCTGTCGTCCTGTATGGCTAACTCCATCAACCAGGTCAGTTTAGCTTAGGATTACTTAATCTGAGCTTCGGTCCCAGGATTTGTTAATCTGAGATTTGGGCGGAGGTGTGGGATTTGTTAATCTGAGATTTGGGCGGAGGTGTGGGATTTGTTCATCTGAGATTTGGGCGGAGGTGTGGGATTTGTTAATCTGAGATTTGGGCGGAGGTGTGGGATTTGTTGAGCTGAGCTTGTTTTTTGGAGACGTGAGATTTATTTTTTTGAGCAGGAATAATTATTACATTCTTAGTTACTTTAAATTCTTTTACTTTGTGATTTTTTTTAACGTATTTATCTATCATTTATAATCCCTGACCTTATAAGGTAAAAACGTTCTGTTACGTAATAATAATATCCCCTAAATAAATAAATAAATAAATAAATCCAGAGAAATAATGAAAGAAAAAGAAAGTTTGGTTCCTGATGTTTATAGATGTTTTTATTCTCGGCTCCCAGCTGCTCTTCTTCTTCTTTAGATTATTGTTTTTGTTTTTAGTCTCTGATTAAAGACGGCAGAGGAAATCCATCCTGGATATCACCTGGATACCGGGAAAAAAAGAAATAAAATGGTCTGTTAGCTGTCTGGATAAACGTTTAGTAATAATATAAAGTAAAAAGAAAAAAAAAAAAAAGATTAAGAAAGCAAAGAGACTCTAATGGATTTTTTAAAAAAAAAGGGAAATAAGAAAACAAAGATAAACAAAATAACTTTGTAAAGGGTATAGTCAAGAAATTATAAAGTGGCAAAAAAGAAATAAAAAAAAAAATATTGAAACTAGGGATCATATCAAAAAAGTAAAAGCTTTTAAAAAAGAATAAAAATGGCACGACAAAAGAAGTGGAGAGTCGTAAGCAAACAAAAAAAAGAGTAAAATGAAAATAAAAGGGGTAAAATATAAGAGATAAATAAAAAGAAAGTAGACAAAAAGGGAAAGGGGTTAAAAATAGATAAAAAAAAATGCAAAAGATCAAAGAAGAGATGTAATAGAAAGTAAAAGAAAATAAACTGATGATTAATGTTTTAGTTTTTCGTGTTCAGAAATGTTCTCGAGGAAAGAAATAAAAAATAAACAATGAGGGAAAGGGGAATGACCAAAAATAAGAGGAAAAGGAAAGTCTAAAATTATAGAAAAAGCAGCAAAAGAAAAAAAAAAAGTAAAAAGATATAATATAGTTTTTTAATATAAATAAATATATTTTTTAAAAATGTGGAAAGAAAGAAAATAGAGTCGTGAATAGGAAAGAAGAACCAAGACAACAAAAAGGGAAAAAAAGAGAGATAAAACAAGGGAAAAAATTAAAGACAATAAAATAAAACTAATTGAAATTATATAAGATAAAGATAGAAAAATATATATTTTTTTTTAATTAAAGAGCTAAAAACAGAAACAGTCACAAAAAGTGTATGAAAAATAATTAGAATGAAAAAAAAAAAATCTGTGATTCTAAATGAACGAACGAGGCAAAAAATATATATAAATAAGTATAAAAATTATAAGAAATGGTAAAATAAATAAGGAGAGGTTTGAGCATTTAAAAATTAGCTGTTTTTGTTGTAATTAACATCACAGTTATAGAGGTTATCACATTTATTTTTCTTCAATTTTTTAAAAATTTATTTATAAGTCTCTCAGACAAAAAAATACAAAGAGAACGTAAATGAAGGTAATAAAAAAACAACTAAGAAATAAAGTAAAATAAATAATAAAGCAAAATCAAGAAATAAAAGAAAAATATAAAAAGCAATACCGAACAGACAAAAAAAAATTTAAAAGGTCAAAACTGATAAAGGCAAATAACATCAAAGAGAAGGAAGTTGAGGATAAAAAAAAAAAAAAGACAAAATAAACCAGGAGGTATTTGATCATTCAAACACAGCCGAATCCTGTTAATGGGACCACACCGGGACGGGATCGTTTTGGTCCTAATAACCGGCTGGTCCGATTAAACGAGCATGCCCTATGTTACAAGACGGGACGT
>JAUZSV010428391.1:0-10397 GCA_034780495.1 Parotocinclus cesarpintoi | reverse complement strand
CCCCCCCCCCCCCCCCCCCCCCCCCCCCCCCCCCCCCCCCCCCCACAGGTGCCCACTGTGTGACTTTTGTTTGTTTTTGCATTCCATTTACTTGTATATTATATTGTTTGATACTTGTGATTGTGGTTTCCGATTCTACCTGTTTTGACTCTTATCACAATTTTGAAAGCTAAAATCAGACGCTTTAGTTAACTTTAGTTAAATCTTTATTAGTCCTAATCTTTAGTTATCTGACATAAATTCTTGGCTATTTTCACCACTTTCCATTTTTCTTAATCTGAATCTGAATCGTTAGTTGTCTGTGGTGACATTCATTATTTGCTATTTTCACCTATTTACCTTATTTCTATTTTTCTATCTTAGCCCTAGACTAGAAAATAACTACCACTCTGTCACCAGGTCATGGTTTGTCTCTCCTTGGACCACTGTCAGGTCTTCTTGTTAAGGATATGCTGTGCTAAAGTCTTCTGATCATAGCAATTTGTTACTTGTAAATGTAACTCAGCTCTTTAGTCCTAAACATTTTTGCCACATTTACCATGTTCACTATGACAACGGAGTGTCTTCATGTACAATCGTGTTATATCCCAGAGCTTAAGGTGTGCTGTTGTGATACAATTATCAACTGTATATTTTATTCAGTCTGTGCATGATTTTAACATCTTGGCTGATTGGTATTAACTAGATATACATGTAAGTTATTTTCTCTTTTCTCTTTTCCAATGCATAATTAACCAGTTACCCAGGAAAATTTATTTAACCCTGTTAATTTTCCTTGGAAGTCAATAATTTCAGAATCTTCTTCATAATTTTTTTTGTTGTAGATGAAATTGATATGCTCGAACGTCTCTGGCTTTCTGGAATTTGCCATAATGATAAAATTGAGGTGATGAGCTCCAAGCTGGACATAGATAACATGGCTGGAGTCTTCTATATGCTCCTGGTGGCCATGGGTCTAAGCCTCTTGGTCTTTGCCTGGGAGCACCTGGTTTACTGGAAGCTTCGCCACTGCATGGGTCGCTCAAAGGGACTGGACTTTTTGCTGGCCTTCAGTCGGGTTAGTGGATGAAGATAGTTTCCTATGTAGAGATGTGTATGTGTTTTCCCTTGTCTGTGATTGAATTAAAGATTGCATTAATACATGAGATGTCATTTTGTATAATTGCTGCAATCTTTATGACTGTATATTCAAAATTCTTAGTGAACATACTGTGATACATTCTGTGCAGTAAAAATGGTTATCAGTAAAAAGGGCTCATTGGAAAATAAATTAGAGTGAATTTATGAATGGTACTGAGGTTAAGTTGGTACTGACAGTTTAAGAATATTTTTGGGAAATTGTCCCAAACTAACTATCATTAATCTACTCTTTTACAGGGTATGTACAGCTGTTGCAGTTTTGAAGATGAAACTGTCCCAGGAGGTAACCAAAGCACACTTCCACATTATCATCAGGTCTCCACTATGCCCCCTCCTCCGCCGTCTCATGTGGTCACAACGGTAGCCAACCCTTCCATGACTATGGCACAACAACAACAACAACAACAACAACAGCAACAACATAAACAGTCAGTATACAGTGCCCTTCTTCCTGGTTCATCGCCAACAGCTGGACATTCAGGCATGGCCCTTGGGCCTTCGAACAGCCCAATCCTTGGTGCACCCATGCCATGTTCAATATTTTTACCTCGTCATGATCGACGACTGGCTGTAGTGGATAGGTGGGCATGTCCAAAAACAGGTCCTGAAAAAGCTAGCGGTGCCGGAAGTGGGATTACAGACTTGGCACAATTCCCACAAGGCATGCCATCTCAATGGTCTGGAGCAGGCCTGGCAGAAGGGGCTCTGGATGAATACAAACGATACTATGGCCCCATTGATCCAGAGGGCTTAGGAGTCTCTGCAGATCCGCAAAGTGCGGTTTCCCAAACTCCAAAAAATACACATCAAACAAAGTCCTTGGGCAACCCAAGGTTGCCACCAAAAAAACAATTGCCTATAAACCCGGCTTTGCATCCTTCTACTCCACCACAGCAATCTTTCTGTAAGAGAAGTAGCCTTACGAAAAGAAAAGGCTCTGGGGGACCCCTGTACGAAAATATTCTTCCATTAGGACGAAGAGGTGGGGGCAGATATGGAGTGCGGGATGCAGGAGGACGTAGAGGTCGTCGTCCTCCTCCATTGCCTCTTCCTGTACTGGTTCCCTTCTCGTCCCCTACACATACTCCTCCTTCACCCTCACCTTCTGTGCATTACACTTCCACCACCTCTAGCACTTCTACTTCTACTTCCACTTCATCTTCTGTGTCAGTTTCACGCTCCAACTCTCCTTCCTACTCATCTTCCTATTCATCATCACAGAGTTTTAGGTACCGAGCTGGTGCAAGAGATGCATATGTGGAATATGATACAGATGAGCTTACAGAAGAATCCAGTCTTCTTTTGGGTAAGAGAAAAAGACATTTAAACATGTCATGTCGATCTCTGCCATGCAGTCCACCTCCTCCCATACCTCCCCGCAAGCCCTGTCCACAAAAGGCACAGATGAGAGACAGAGCTGGCAGCCAGCTGGCACAACTTCAGGAATGGTGGGCCTCATGGGGTGAAAAAGAGAAAGCTAGAAGAGCAGGTGGTGGGAGAAGCAAGGACAAGGAAGAGAAACGGCATCATAAGGAGAGAGAAAGGGAAAGAAAGAGGAGGAAGAAGGGCCGAAAGAAAAGGAAGAAGGAGGAGCGTGAGAGGGAAAGAGAACACAAGAGACGTAAAGTGAAAAAGAAAAAGAAAAAAGGTGAAAAATCCAGGAGAAGACAGAGGGAAAGGAGATCTGGTCAAGAAGATGGTGAAACTGACAGAAAAGAGGTATATGAAAAAGGTATAGACCAGGATCTAGCTTCCTACCCTGCATTAAGACGTAGCTCTTTCCATAAGAAGAGCGAAAGCTCCATCCGGAGTTATGATTGGGACATAATGAGAGAGGAAGGAAGGAGGGAGAGCTATGATCAAGAGGGTGAACATGAAGAAGGAGGCAGGGGAAGAGACAAGCACCACAGAAGTCCTCGATCATATCACCATTCTAGACCAAGGTCTAACAGTAAGCGCTATCCTATTTCAAGTAAGCACTCCACATCTGTAAAATTTTTGGGTAGTGCTAATCCCAATTCTGTGTCGCCTACCTCTTTTGTTCCCCTGCTTCAAGAAAAGATCTACAAGAAAAGATCTTTTGGGTCAGAGAGAGAGGAACATGGGAAAGGAGGTGAAAGTCGCCCCCTTTTGGGAATGAATGGAAGAGGTAAGTCCCACTCAAGAGAAGGCTTGGTATTCCATGAATGGGATTCAGAAGTGGATGAGGGTGAGGAATCAGAGGAAGAGAGAGAGAGAGCAGAGCAACGAAGGAGGATTAGAAGAAGAAGAGAAAGCAGAGGGCTGGAATCCGAATCTGAAAGGGAAAGGGACAAAACTGTAGAGATATATACAGATGATGAGGGTTCCTCTGGTGAGTTTGGCAAATTTGAAAGATATTGGGAGGGACATGAAGGAAGAGCTGTTGGAGGAATTGGGGGTGGAGGCTGGTTTTTTGGCACATATCCAGCTAGGGAACGAGGAGGCAGCATAAACAGCAAAGATGACTTATTTTTGGGATTAGGAGGTGGAGAAAACCGCTGGGGTTTTGGAGTGGGATCACGATGGGGGTCAGGAGGCTTAGGATCAAACCAGTGGCCACCACCACCACTGACTCCCCCACCTCCACGAAGATACTGGTCTGTGGACAAATTACCAGTGAAAACTGAAAAGAAGTCCAGAAGCAGATCCCAAGAGAAGAATCGATGCCATACTGCCTGTTCCTGCCAGTCACCCCACCACTATAAGTGGAACAGGGTAACCTCTCGGAGTCAGGAAGACCTTTTGCCTCACTGCCAAAGTTTCAGCAGCACCACTCGGTCTAACCGGCAGTCCTCCAAACTGGACATGGCTCAAGTCCAAGTCAAGTCTGGAAGTCAATTCAACCTCAGCGGTCAGAGATCACAGCATTCTGAAAGACCCAGAGAGCTATCATCACCTCCTCAGACTCTACCGCCATCCTTACCACCCCCTCTTCCAGCCCTCCCTGCACCTTCATCATCTTCCCACTCATCACATGTTCCTCCAGCAACCTCTTCCTCCTCTGTTTCATCACCATCAGCCATTTCCTCAACACCTGGTGCCCTGCAGCCTTCGTCTATGTCTTCATCCAGTGCTAAACTCCAGTATCAGAGACTGCGTTCAGTGCCCCAGCCCCAACGGTACCAATCCCCACACCTTCCCTTAAAAGCCAAGAGTTTGTGCTCACGTCGGGGCTCTGCCCACTTTTCCAGCGTGGAGAGTGAGGTTTAAAATAAAAAAAAGAAAGGGACATCATCAGCAGTTAGTCAGAGCTTTCATGGCTCACGCTGATGAGATAGGCTCATTCATTTCTGGACAACTCTTTTTTGTGCTTCTGAAAGAAAAGAGGCCCTGGGTACGAGACATGTAAGAACAAAGAGTGCACATGGCTTTCCTTTTTATGCTACATAAAATGGTACTGCCTTGTTGATAAACCTCTGTTGAAGTGTGATTGTTTAAATGTAGCTGGCTTTGTTTCTATCAAATGTATGGGCACTTGGATTCATGTTTTGAAAATTGTCATGTTTGAGTGTTGCGGTGTTGGTGCACTCAGGTGTGACCCTTGAGTCTCAATGGGAGATTCAGAGGCATAAGACCTCATTATAGCCCCAATTTTATTAATCCTCTTTTTGTCTTTCACTTTAAACACTAAAATGTGACATTATCATTGTATATATTTGTATCTCAAGGGATGTTTACAGGTAGCTGTTTACTTTTGTTTCCCCTGAGAGCATATTCCCCTACCTCTGAAGATTTTCAACTAGCATTCTGTGTTTTGTTATTGTCTTTGTGTTTTTAACAGGGTAAGTCAACCATATCAGACCTAATATTGACTCACTGCTGTGCCACATTTAAGTGGAGCTTATGTACAGTCACATTCTTATTATATTTTGATCCCATTCTCCTCCCTTGAGCAATACATAATTCAGTTTGAATGTTTTTTATTTCTTTTGTCATTAATTTATTTGTATTTATTATCATTTATATATATACAGGGTGAGTCAAAGGGCACAGGACACGCCACATTGTTGAGGTTTCTTTGTGGCTCACTTAAGTGGCTTGTCATCCCCAGTCTTGGTTTCTCTTGATTTGGCTATGAGGCATGCAACAGTGCTGTGTGAAATTGGTCTTTCTGGGTGTTGGTTGGTAAATTCTGTGGCTCACCTTCCCATTGGAAAAACTTGCTCTTGATCCAACATTTTGGCTTTCAAGATGACAGTATGGGGTATAAAGATAAAGTAATTTTCCCTTTTGTTTTTGAAATAAAAGGGTGTTCTGTGTCTTTTGACTCACCGTTGAATTAAAAGTAATCACACATATAGATAATAAGATTGTCTGTTTGGTTCAAGACAGGCATGTTGATTAATTAGGAAGTTAAGCACTGTGCAATATTACACTGGAAAAACATTTCAACTACCTAGCAGTCAGTGGTAGTCTTTCCCCTCGCAACTGAATGTAGATGTTGCCATGACAATACAGTGTGCTGCAAACATGAAGACACTTTAAGATGGTAGGTTTTTTGGGGAAAAATACTCAAATCAGTACCCAGTTTTGAATGTGTTTAAGGATATCTAAAGTGCAAAAATGATAGAGCTAGCCATATCAGAGTGCTGTACCCTCAATCAGATGACCATGTTGAGTTTAGAACATGCTGTTATACCTGTTATACAGAGGGTGATATGCAAGGGAGCTCTGTTTACAGTTAAGCACTGTGTTTTACATTGTTCTACTAACTTTTTTCTTCACCACCTCACCAGTTATCGTGATATCCATTCTTGTGTAATTCATAATGATTACAGCAAATGTTAAGTCTGCAAATCAATCTCACAAGTGAAGAGCCAAACAAATCTTTTTGGCACCTAAAAAAATGACTGTAGATCAAAAACTTGAAAAATATTTAGAATTGTTACCATTAGCTTAGTGATTGCTACGATTGACTGTGAATATTGCTAAGGGCATCTGCATGTTGGTACAAGGCCTGAGTCAAATATGCATTTTAATATTTCAATAGCTTTTCCTAAGTTTATATTTTCTAAGACTGAATTTGGAGAAAAGGAAATTTGTGT
This sequence comes from Parotocinclus cesarpintoi, assembly GCA_034780495.1. Classification (NCBI taxonomy): domain Eukaryota; kingdom Metazoa; phylum Chordata; class Actinopteri; order Siluriformes; family Loricariidae; genus Parotocinclus; species Parotocinclus cesarpintoi. Next base: position 4,191 of record JAUZSV010428391.1, on the reverse strand, counting down.
TTTCCTTTTACTTGCCCTCCAAAACCTTTCGACATATTTGACCCAGTCCTAAGCACAGCCAACAGGGTAATTTAGTTTTTTTGTGTGCTGGTGACTGCATCTGAGCCATACTAAGCTTACCTGTTGTATGCTGAGCTTTTCAAATGTAAGACTAATTAATTACATTTTGTTGTCAATATGCTGAAAAATAATGTCAAGATACTGTGCGCAAAAGCCCTGATAACTGTGATGTACAAATCAAGAGCACAGAAAAAAAAACGTTGGTTATCTCAAAGATAGAATTAGTGACACATACACTATTTGTCACCGATTTCCAGTAAACTCAAATGCATTGTCTATCTTGACATTAAATTAAGCCTTTGGCAGCTTATATGTACATCATTACAGTTTTGATTGTTGTGCAATAGTTGTCTGAATTACTTTATATATAGATGTGTCCCATATGTGTTTGTGTTGTTTAGATAGCAATAGAGAAATGTGTTCCATTAAGACAACAGCTAAAGTTCACTCATTTCTATCCGAATAAGTTAATTATTAAGATGTGCTACATGTTACATTAAAATGATTTTTCTTCTTTTAGAATTGCATTAAATGCATAGGTATATAAGCTTAGACTGTGATGGACAGCAGACTATTGTTCTGATAGTAAATCTTGTACTTAAATGTACTTAAATGAGAATCTAATAAAGTCTTGCATAGAAGAAGATGTGTAACTTTCCCCAGGTCCAGATCTCTTGTGTTGTTTTCTATACCAAGGTAGTTGTAATTATTTCCAAGATAAATATCTCACACCTGTGTTTGTGTAGAGCTGACACTGATGAATGTCTGGAAGAAGGATTAGCACAGTCAACTAATGTAGCTGTACCTGAAACACACTAACTGTTACAGCGTTATTAATGGTCTGCACTGTCTCTGACAAGCAGTGACCTGATGCTCCCGTCATACATTTAAGTATCAAACGGGCATTTATAACTTAACGAGTTTGTGTAATATCAGAATTAAATTCAGTGAGCTGGAATAATTTAAGTTCAAAGTTAATCAAGTTTCAAGTTGAAGTATTTCTGAGTTCGGATCATTACTTAAATCGTACTTGAATTAATACACATTGCAATTTATCACTGCTTTGCTGTTGCTTAAGCATTGACATGCTCTTAGGTACCAGAGCACTTAGGTTTCCAGAATGCTAACCTTGCTGCCTTTGCATTTTTTTTTTGTAGGACGAAGAAGGTGAGCCACTGTTACCGCATTATTTACCGTCACATGGAAAGGACTCTGAGTCAGGAGGAAGTGCGACAGATTCATCAGGCTATTGAAAAGGCAGCTGAGCTAGAGCTGGGGGTGCAGGGGAGATTCTGATACTACTCATCTTGTGTTACCCACTTGAAGACGACACAAACAATGCAATTCTGACACAAACACTCTATTTGTTATTTTAAAAGGGGGGTTGCATTTTTTTTCACTCTTTTAATACTCGTCAGGCTATATCAGTTGCAACATTTTCTTAAAAAAAATAAAAAATCATATTCACTCATATTCCATGTACTGTCCTCTGACCACTTTCCCTGGTCTGCAGTCAGACACCAAACATGTACAGAATTTTCAAATACCTCTTATCCTGTTGCCTCCAGTAACCTTTCATCTAAGCCATGGAGAGGAGATCTTAAATACCTCTATCACAGCAGTGCTGCCTGGAGGGAATAGCCTTTGATTTAATACAGACATTATGTAGGTCGTTTACTCCACTTAACTCTGGTCAACAGTGAAGAGCAAAGACAAAATGGTTGGCAAGGACACTTGTTCTGCACTCATTTTCTAGCTTTGCATTTTCCTGATGACAACTTCAGCAAGCACATGATAAACTCTGCCCTCAGGACAGTAGTTAACCATTAAATGCTTCATGAAGATTAAAGGATAATTGATGAATAAGTACCTAACAGGTCCTGTAATGTGTCGTTTGGGAGAATAATAATACATTTGTATTTTGGTTCAGTTGTTTAAGTCTTACCAACTTTATTGTGACTAGTCCTTCATGTGGCATTTCTAACCAGGTCTTACTAAATGCCTTTATGAAGTCCACAATTTGCCTCAGTATATGCTAATGTGTTGTGGTAATATATAACAAATGAGGGGATGTTAAATTGGCGCACGGCACTGCATTAAAAACCAACATGATTCTGTAATGGATATTACCAAGTGAGCTCAGGAACACTTCGGAAAACCATTGTCAGTGAACACAATTTATCGCTCCATCTACAAGTGCAAGATAAAACTCTACCAAAGCCATAGCCATAAATCAGCAACAACAAGAAACACCACCAGCTTCTCTGGGCCTGAGCTCCTCTGAGATGGAGTGGCACACAGTGGAAAAGTGTCCTGTGACCTGACGAGTCTACATTTCAAATTATTTTTGTAAATCATGGACGCCGTGTCCTCCGGGCCAAAGAGAAAAGGATTGTCCAAAATGTTAATCAGCACAAAGTTAAAAAGCCACCATATCTGATGGTATGGGGGTGTGTTAATGCTCATGGCATGGGTAACTTGCACATCTGTGAAGGCACCAATAATGCTGAAAAGTATGTAAGTTTAGGAGCAACATATACTGCCTTCCAAGCAACGTCTTTTTTTTTTTTGTTGTTTTGTTTTGTTTTGTTTTGTTTATCTCAGCAAGACAATGCCAAGCCATATTCTGCATGTGTTACAATAGTGGCTCATAGTAAAAGAGTGAGGATATTAGACTTGCCTGCTTGCAGTCCATAGCTGTCTCCCATTTGAAAATGTGTGGCACCAAATACAACAACAGAGACCCCAGACTGTTGAGCAACTGAAGTTGTACACCAAGCAAAAATGGGAAAGAAATTCCACCTACAAAGCTTCAACAATTATTGTCCTCAGTTCCCAAACATTAATTAAGTGTTGTTAATAGAAAAGAAGATGTAGCACAATGGTAAACATGTCCCCGTCCCAACTTCTTTGAAACGTGTTACAGTGAATAAGTGTATATTTGCAAACAACTATAAAGTTTTAAACCCATCATATTATGTTTTAATTTATGTTTATTTACGGTCCCAACTTCATTTTAATTGGGGTTGTTTATCATTTTTAATACACAATACACCATTAAGTAGCATTAAACCATTTTAACAAAACATTTTTGTTGTTTGTGACACACAAAGTAAGAAATAATATTTCTAAAATAAAATGTATATGTACAAAGACATATATAGACATATACTATAAGTGTTTCCAGTGCTTGGAATGGCATAGTAAATAAATTATATCAGTTATTATTGGGGTAAGTAAGTATTGGTATTGGGGATAAGAAAGTATGAAAATGGCATGTATCAACTTTTCACATTTCATATTCACTTCATTATCATTAATTCTATAAGTGGATGTTGACTGACAACATCCTGCAATATGTTTTTATTCCCCAGAAGATCAGTTCAGTTACTATAAGGATGTACATGCACCTCTTTTTGGGCTGAGGCTAATAAGAAACAGACAAGAAAAGTTTGACCCCTGTTCTTAGTCTCAACTTGTTAAGCTTTTTTAACTCATTAGTCAACCCATGTTATACTCACACTTAAAATGTTGTTTAGGTCCGTGAGATGGCAACAGACGAAAAGAAAAGAACAATTCATCACATGGCTCAGCATGAGATATAAATGCTTCCATTACAAGAACAAAAACAGTCACTTCTTAGATCACTATTAATTAATTACTAACTAATTATTATTTATTTATTTAATATTGTAACTAAGGTAGCCCCATTCTCAAAGTTGTTTATTGTGGCATATTGGGAACAGGTCTAATTGTAGTCATAGCCGTGATTTTATGCTGCACTGTAATCAAAGGCAGAAAAGATTGCTGAGCATTATCTAGACTATTGGGAATTTGAATGTTATCTTTTTCATATGATTACAAAAAACATTGTTGAACAGAAATAGTACCAAGTTTCGTCGTGTTGTAGGGATGTTTCAAAGAAGTTCAGTTCAAGTTTACTAGTAGCATCACTTCATGTAAATGTCAAGTTGAAAATTGATATATGAGTAAATATATATATGAGTAGTCGTTTATAAATATTTACATACAGTGGGCACGGAAAGTATTCAGACCTCTTTAAATTTATCACTCTTTGTTTCACTGCAGCCATTTGCTAAAATGTATTAAAAAAGAAAAACTGAAATATCA